>OZ020547.1:4247990-4422990 GCA_963971435.1 Lasius platythorax | reverse complement strand
GCGTAAATATAGCACTTATGATAGAGAGTCATTAGCCATATTTGCAAGTCTTAAGTTTTTCAGACACCAAGTAGAAGGACAGGACATTACGATATTTACAGACCATAAACCTCTTCAGTATACATTCCTGCAAGCATCGGACAAGGCATTCGAAAGGCAGAGAAAGTAGCTGGATTTCATCAGTCAAATCACTACAAAAATAGTTTACGTGGCAGGAAAAGAAAATGAGATAGCGGACGCTTTATCAAGAATAGACTATCGACATGCCAGTAGTAATATCCACAGAGGAATTATATGAAGAGCAAAGAAAAGATGAGGAGCTTAAGGCACCAATAAAAAAGGGAACAACCCTCTCATTAAAAAAGCTTCGTTTGGACAACGGAGACAAAACCATATATTATGACGTTTCCGACCAAATCAGAATTTATGTGCCCGCCACACTCCGTAAGAGGATAGTAAAAACATAATCTTTCACATTCAAGCACGAGAGCAACCAAGAAAATGATAGCACAACGATTCGTATGGCCAAACATGCAAAAAGATGTAAATAAATGGGTCAAAACCTGTTTACCATGCCAGCGATCGAAGATACGCAGACACAACGTTCGAATCCCAGAACATATTCAAGTACCCGGCGATTGTTTTCATCATGTATATATGGACATCGTGGGGCCGTTACTAGCAAGCGTCGGATACCGCTACTGTCTGACGACAGAACAACGAGATTGCCAGAGGCAACGCAAATAGCCGACATAACAGCCGATACAATCGCAACTACGTTTTTCAACATGTGGGTAACTCGTTTTCCAGTGGTCATTACAACAGACAGAGGCGCCCAATTCGAAGCACCAATTTTTGAAGCGGTAGTCAAGTTAATAGGAAGCCAACACACCAGAACAACGGCATACCACCCGCAATCCAACGGAATTATTAAAAGATGGCACAGATCGCTGAAAGCTGCGATAAGATGTCATAACGCACAAGATTGGGTCAAAGTTCTACCCATGATTAGGTACCCTACTACTCGGCCTACGTTCAAGCTATAAAGAAGACATAAAGACATCGGCAGCAGAAATGGTATATGTATGGTACGACACTAAAATTACCCGGCGAATATTTCGCATCCGAAGATCCTATCGATTGTCCACAAATATTTGTAGAAAAATTGAGAAAGAGAGGATGCGCCAAGTCAGACCAACGCCGACTACTCATCATGTCAAATGCAAAGCCTTCAGCCACAAGGAATTAGAAGATTGCACACACGTATTCGTGCGGGTAGACCGACCCAAGAGTTCGCTTGAACCACCTTACAAGGGACCATTCGAAGTTAACGACAAACTGTCAGAATATTTATACAAGATCAACTACAAAAAACGACCAACGGAAATAAATATAGATCGACTGAAGCCAGCCTTTCTGGAAAATGAAGAAGTGGCTCAGGAAATTGCATCCGCAGCATCTTATAATAATTCTGATAGTTTGTTACAAAATTCATCCACGGATAGGAACAAAGTAAAAAAACAAAGACAGAGCAAGCAGAGTGCAATTCGTGTCCCGCCAGGCGAGTCACTAGAAGGGGAGTGAGTGTGGCCCACGCAAATCGTGCCCACAACTGGACAAGAACAACAGAGGTCACTAGCAGCCAGCCTCAGCGAAACGCACCTCTTACTTCGACTCTAGATATTAGAATTTAAACCAAAGAAAAAGACCAAAGATTATTCATTCTCTTTTCGTCCGTTCAGAATCTAACACGCGAGAATATTTGTCCAGAATACTTATTATAGCTTTGTATAATTTTAGTCTTTAGTGTAATTCTAGTATTAACGAAACAAAGAAACGTGTGTTCCTAACGATCCTCTTCATCAATAACGACGAATTAGAAAAACGACCGGCAGACTAGTGATTTTAAGAAACACGCGTGGCTCAGCAACGCCATAGATATACACTAATCAGAATATATCCGATGTACAATATATGTTAGGCATGTATGAAACGTATTTTCGGACACTCGTAAAGAGAGAAGTATGTTTCTCTCTCCAACCTAATTTGGACACAGTTTCGCTTGTATTACCAGTCCATATCTATAAAGTTTATCAAAAGATACGATAGTGTCGCGCATCAAACGTTGTTACGTGCAACAATAGCAAGACGGACCATGTATTTATACACGAACCGCTCAATTGCGTATACCTCAAATTATCGGATTTTAATAATGGCTGAATCGAGCGAATTCTTAATAGATTTAATCGATAGCTTGGGTCTCAATTATATGAGAAAAGTGTCTTTATTTCCGTTCTACATGCCCTATAAATGGAGATATGTTGCAAAGTCCGAAAGAGAAGAATTTACGATTAAGAAACGAGAACGTCTCCGTCCTTTTGATCAACAAAAACGTACGTTCTCTTGGCACAGACTTCTATATATTATCTAGACCGCTAATACAGACTTTGCAAATGAAGCCACAAAAGGAGAGGGCAAACATCTTTGAAAAAACCAGTTGAAATGACACGCATTATAGAACTTTGCTCCTTGCAAAGTGCATAGGTGACCACGGAAATATGAAAATTTATATATCAAGTAAACTTTGATTAACAATAACAATGTTATAATTTCCTATTCAATGTAATTATTATGTACAACATGTGTTACATAGCACTTACATTGTTGAGTGAGAAATTGTAACATTGATATGATATTATTGTTGCTTGATGTTTATAGTGGATATTAAACGTTATATCCCTAACAGCACATGTAAATTCTGATGTTCGGAGGATATTGCAAAAGTAGAGAATATTATATTAAGGATGTTTTCAGTATATTAGGTATATTCTCAGTACAATCTCCAGTACATTCATGATATCATATGCTGTTATGCATATTGTTGCGTGCGCCCTTTTATGATACATCTCTGCTTTCGTGTCAACTTCAGTTTCGAGAGATCGTCTCCAAGTGTGTTGCCGAGAGACTTGTTGTTAAACAACGTTAGGCAATTAGTCTTTTGACAGCTGTTCTGTCGAACAGATGTATCTCTAAAACGCTCTATATTTATTGTAATATTAATTGTTCCCTGTTCTTGTTCAATTAAAGTACGTGTTCCTTTTTAATATTGCGTAAATTATTTACGGCGCGAGTGCGGTGACTGAGTGACGGTGTAAACGCGCGTTGTGTTATTAATAAAATCGCTCCGCGGACGCAACATTTTTGGGGGCTCGTCCGGGATATGAACAGCGCTAACAACGAGCAGATAATGGCCGCAGGAAGTGAACAGCAGGATCCGACGGCAGGAGTTTCGACCCGGAAAAGATTTCGAGCTACGACTCCATTTACGGTGATTTCTGAGCCGACGGCGGAGACAGTGACTCTCCAGGCCGCAATGCGAGAGATTCAACAATTGCGAGAGGAACAGCTGAGACAGCAGGCGAACTTTGAGGCGCAGTTGCGAGAGCGGGACGCGGACCTTCGCCGGATGCAAGAGAGGGTCCTGCCTGCAACACAGCTAAGTCCCTCCAATAACACTTATTATAGAGCGTAGAAAACGCGGAATATTTGACAATAAAATTGGCTATAAATTGAAGCCCGACAATTTTGACGGTAGTGTTCCTTTGCGCAAATTTTTTACTCAGTTCCATTTAATAGCACAAGCAAACGCGTGGTCCGATTCGGTAAAAACAGTAGCGTTAGCGTCGTGTTTAAGGGGGCAAGCGCGTTCCGTATTAGACGGGATTTTTGAGATTGAAAATCTAAAATTTGAAGACCTAAAATCTAGATTAGAATTACGTTTTGGAGAAGGGCATTTGGCCCAGACATATATGCAATTCACTAATAGGAAACAGAAATTTTCCGAGGATTTGGCTACTTCGGGCGCAGATTTAGAACGCATATCGTGGTTGGCATATCCTGAATGCTCGCACGGGGTACGAGACAAAATTGCTTGCGCGCAATTATTGCTGCTTTGACAGACGGGTTTATAAAGCGCACTTTACAATTAGAGGGGGTAACTTCTTTGAGGTCTGCCATAGAAAGGGGAATGGCTGTAAAAGTCATACAAGAAAATAGTTTCTTCAAAAAGAGAAATGAAAAGAGTAATTTTAAATTTAGAAATGAAAGAAATAAATTCAAGTTCAATAAAGATAATAAAATAATAAAGAAAGAAGAAGGAAATAAAGAGAAAAAGAATTTTGAAAAAGAAAAGTCATTTAATAAATTACAAAAGAATAAATTTGTTCGAAATAAAAAGTGCTGGCAATGTGGAGCCCAGGGGCACTACCGGTCGGAATGTCTCGCTTTAACTAGTGAGGGAAACAAGGATTAGTCGAGCTATACAGGGCAAGTTCGACTGATAAGGTCAATGCCCCGAGAAGAATTTTTAATTGTTCCCCGTTAAATAAAATTAAGAAAAATTTCTTTAATTATAAGGGTACAATAGAAGAAAAATCTTGTATATTTAAAATTGATACGGGTTCTGATGTGTCGATTTTGAATGAGAGTTTGGTTAGGGGGCTTAGCCGGCGTATCGATGATGATAATTGTTATTTAAAATATCCGACAGGGGAAATTGTCGAAATTCGTTGCAAAGTAATTGTGAGAGTAGGATTAGGGAAATTTTCTTTGGACGTTCCTATGTCGGTAGCTAAGATTTCGGATGAATGTGTTTTAGGGACTGATTTTTTGGAAATGATTAATTTAGAAAAAGTCTTCGAGCCAGTTTTTGGGAATGAACAACAGATTTGTGGAGAGTACTCTTGTTCTCGTATAAATTCAATGGATAAAGTTCCTGGATTTTTAAAGAAACTTTTCGAGGAAAATTCAGAAAATCTGAATTCTGATCAAAAGAATGTTTTTGCTGAATTTTTAAATGAATTTCAGGATGTATTTTCAGAAGATATAATTGCAGGAAACTGTGAAATTGTGGAGCACAATATTAATATAAGGGACTCCAAACCCATTAACCAAGTTCCACGACGAGTTCCTTTACATCTTAGAGAAAAGGCGGATCAAATAATTCAAGAAATGAAATCTCAAGGTGTGATCGAGGAATCTCAGAGTCCATGGGTTTCTCCTGTCGTATTGGTAAAAAAAAAAGATGGTTTACTAAGGTTTTGCGTTGATTATAGGAAGTTAAACGCTGTTACGATTAAAGACTCATATCCTCTGCCGCGTATCGAAGATATTTTGGATCAGTTGTCAGGAAATTCTTGGTTTTCCACTCTCGATTTGAAGAGTGGATATTGGCAAATAAAGGTTTGTCCCGAAGATAGGGAGAAAACGGCATTTTTTATAGGAAATGGATTGTGGCAGCTTACGGTGATGCCATTTGGATTGTGTAATGCTCCGGCGACTTTTGAGCGGTTAATGGAAAAAGTTTTACGAGAAATTTTATCTAAAATTTGTCTGGTATACTTGGATGATGTCATTGTTTTCAGTAAGACATTTGAGGATATGATGGCCAATTTAAGGACGGTTTTTCTTCGTTTCCGCTCAAAAAATTTAAAAATTAATCCAAAGAAATGTTCTCTTTTAGGAAGAAAAGTTAAATATCTCGGTCATGTTGTTTCAGAATTGGGAATCACCACGGATCCCGAAAAAGTTTCTGCTGTAAAGAATTGGCCTGTTCCTCGTACTAAAAAACAGGTGCGAAGTTTCTTAGGATTTTGTTCGTACTATAGGAAATTTGTGAAAGGATTTTCTTTAATAGCAAAACCCCTGTTTGTATTAACAGAAAGTCAGGTTAAATTCGAGTGGTCTCAAATTTGTCAGGAAGCTTTTGAAAAGCTTAAACAAAAGTTAATAACTTCGCCAATTCTTTCTTTTCCAACAGAGCAGGGGGAATTCATCCTCGATACCGACGCTTCGAATCACGGGGTAGGAGCAGTGTTGTCTCAAATTCAAGATGGCACAGAAAAAGTAATTGCTTATTTCAGCCGAGTCTTGAATAAGTCGGAAAGGAACTATTGTGTTACTCGACGAGAATTATTAGCTATTGTGGAGTCAATGAAGACTTTCCATCATTACTTATATGGAAGAAAATTTCTAATTCGGACGGACCACAGTTCTCTTCGTTGGTTAATGTCCTTTAAAGAGTTAGAAGGTCAGTTAGCTCGATGGTTAGAAAGACTTCAACAATACGAGTTCGAGATTATTCATCATAAAGGGCGACTTCATCAAAATGCTGATGGCTTATCGAGACGACCTTGTGAGGAGACAGGATGCGTTTATTGTGTTAGGGTAGAATCAAGAGAGAATTTGGTTGCTCGAATGGTCTTGGGAGAGGAAAATTTGGAAGAGTGGCGAAAAAGACAGTTAGAGGATCCTACGATTGCAATTTTCATTCGGGGAAAAGAATTAGGTAGACGTCCTCTTCGACAGGAAGTTAGTATGCAGGATATTTCAGCGAAGATTTATTTATCTTATTGAAATGCTCTAATTCTGAAAGATGGAGTGCTATTTAAGAAGTGGGAAGCTCCAAATTTGAAATCCGTTATTTTTCAAATAATTGTTCCTAGGAAAGGCATCGATCAAATACTGGAAATGGCCCATAATTCCGCGTCTGGCGGACATTTTGGAATAAATAAAACGTTGGAGAAAATTCGGAAACGTTTCTATTGGGCAACATGCAAGCATGATGTAGAAGATTGGTGTCGTTCCTGTAAGGTTTGCGTAGCGAAAAAGGGTCCATCTGGAAAAGGGAGATCTCCATTGCAAATTTATAATGTAGGAGCTCCGTTTGATAGGGTTCAAATGGATGTCCTTGGTCCTCTTCCTACTACTTCAACAGAGAATCGATATTTATTAGTAGTGATAGATTGTTTTACAAAATGGGTTGAAGTTTTTCCGTTGAAAAATATAAGAGCCAATACTGTGGCGGAAGCTTTCGTTAATCAAGTTGTTTCTCGTCATGGTGTTCCTCTGGAAGTCCATACTGATCAGAGGAAGAATTTTGAATCTAGAGTTTTTCGGGAGATGACGCACTTACTAGGAGTAAGGAAAACTAGGACCACTGTCTTGCATCCTCAGTCGGACGGGCAAGTGGAACGGCATCATCAGACGATTCTAAATTACTAAACAAAATTTATTTCAGAGAATCAGAGAGATTGGGATAATTGGATCCCAATGTATTTATTAGCATATCGTTCGTCAAGACACGAAGCTACCGGTGTCTCTCCAGCAGAGTTGTATTTTGCACAGGATTTAAGGTTACCTTTGGATTTATTACGAGGAAGTCCCCCAGAATCAGATAGAGAGGTTTCAGTTAGTAATTATATGCGAAAATTAAAAGGGAAATTAGAGGATATTCATAGGGAGGCTCGACAACGTTTAGATCTTCAATCGATTCGATCGAAAACGCGGTATGATCGAAAAGCCCGACAAATTCATTTTGATGTAGGTCAAGACGTTCGGTTTTATAATCCTCGAAGGATTAAGGGAAGAGCTCCCAAGTTACAGAGTAATTGGGAAGGCCCCTATAGAATAATTAAAAACTTAGCGATGTTGTTTTTGGTATTCGAAAATCAAATAGGCATAGGAGCAAGGTTGTACACGCCGATAGGCTAGCCCCATTTTAAGAAAGACAAATTTTAAATTAGGAAAGTTTTTTTTCGGAACCCCTGATGTGATATGGTGTAAATAATTTTATACTGTATTATTAAGTGAGATATTGGTTTTGTGTTTGTTTCTATTGTTCAAGAGTTTTGAGGAAGCTTCGAGACGTGGAGATGTTGTTGTGAAGAATAAGGACTGTCTCGCCCACGGTTTTTGATCCGTGGTTTTCCCGTAGGACGAAGGGCAAATGCCGAGACAGAAACTTGAGGAGTCCTTGTATAAGGATGCTGGGTCCACGGAAGATACCCCCCTCTTGTTCGAAGACTACGAGAGGCACGCCTACGCTGGAGTTCGAGTCTGGAAGTCACCACGAGCTGCAAGGTTAAAATGAATTTTAACAAGAGGCGATATTGGAAGACGATTGGATCCAGCATTTCGCTCGGTAACTTGGGCAGGAGCTCAAGGTAGAGCAAGGAGATTTGCCAAGGATCCTAAGGTCGTCATGAAGGTGCATCGGTGGAATAAGTCTCCCCATTATTGATTGTCGGGACGACAATTTTCAAGAGGGGGAGCAGTGTTGCGTGCACCCTTTTATGATACGTCTCTGCTTTGGTGTAAACTTCAGTTTCGAGAGATCGTCTCCAAGTGTGTTGCCGAGAGACTTGTTGTTATACAACGTTAGGCAATTAGTCTTTTGACAGCTGTTCTGTCGAACAGACGTATCTCTAAAACGCTCTATATTTATTGTAATATTAATTGTTCCCTGTTCTTGTTCAATTAAAGCACGTGTTCCTTTTTAATATTGCGTAAATTATTTACGGCGCGAGTGCGGTGACTAAGTGACGGTGTAAACGCGCGTTGTGTTATTAATAAAATCGCTCCGCGGACGCAACAATATATAGCTTTCCGATCACTTACACACTGGCATTGCAGGATATATATGTGAGGTCCTTTCAAAAATGGCGGATTGTATTTTCTGGCTTCAATGCAACCTGTACTAAACTATAGCAATCTAGCAGTTTAGATAATATATAGAAGTCTGTGCCTCTTGGCAACAAAAAACGTACGTTTCTCGTTTCTGCCGCATTGCAGTGGCGGCGCTCGCAGTAATAATCATATAACAGAAAGAGCAGTAAATTAATGTTATCAGCGGTATAATTAGTCGATTATACCTATTGCATCGTTTATTCATATATAGAGGAGAGACACTTGCATTATAATATGAACTCAAGTTATCGATTAATTAAGGCTATATTAGAAACTCGATCGTTTCACGTTTTACGAGATTCGATAATTTTAGATTTTTTATCCCGGTAGCTCGTATATAGATATTTTTTATAACTCTCTCTTTCTCTCTTTCACTTCGTTCTTTTTCGTTCTTTTGAAATATATATACAGGATGTTTCATAATTTGCGTCCACAATTACATAACAATATTCTTGAATAAAAAATGAGTCAAAAATTCCTGAACAATTTTTTTCTGTTAATGAAAAAGGAATTATTAAATAAATTTCATCTAATTAGCGCCGTACTTTAGACAAACGTACGTCCGTGAACTGCACGCCGGATAGTAGTAACATACACTACACGAATATTAAAGCCACGGAATGTATGTCTGTTTAAAGAACGGCACTGATTGGATAAAAATTGAATAATTTCTCTATCATTAAGCATCGGAAAAAAATGGATTTTGATTCATTTTTCATAAATTCGGGAATAGCGCTATAGAGGGTGTCTGATAAAGATTGTGCCAACGCTGAGCAGGTAGAGCACAGTAAACTGAACAGAAAAGTCCTTTACTATTTTGCAGTTTTCGCAATAATTATTGAAATATTAATTATAAAGGATTGGCTAATGAGCGACGAGGAAGCGATCATACGCGCGAGCAGCGAGCGGGCAGAAGCGACCAAACTTTCGTTGCCGTGCGACACTCGTCGACTCGCCGCTCTCCTCCTCTCTGGCACGCCTAGAGCGTATGTCTTACGGTCTAGCCGCGCGAAACGCGCGCTCATTAGCTAATCCTTTTTAATTCATATTTCAATAATTATTGCGAAAATTGCAAAATAGTAAAGGACTTTTCTGTACAGTTTACTGTGCTCTAACTGCTCACGATTCGAATATTGATTAGATTCGTACGGACGAGACGGAGAGAATTGAGAACAACAAATCAAAAGAAATACAGAGCAATTAATTGTAACAATAAAAAGTATATTAGAAAGTACAAAAAAATATAAAGAAATATAAATGATGTTGCGTAATGTTCGCCGATCGATATATTCATCAGCAGCAAGCACGCCGGGCGCGCGCTGTTGCAATCAAGCGCAAGGATCTCAGATTACGCGATTAACACGTTAGTTAGAATCATTTATTCGGCTAGCAAGAATTTCCCGATGTACAGGGCTTATTCGGGCCTCGACAACTATCGAAATTCCGCCTGTATACCAACAAATGACTTACGCTCGCTTGCAAATTCTAATATGCGAAGATATAATTAGGCGTTAGAGTGTTTTGCAGCGATCGTACAATGAATGATACTAATTAATTCACAAAACACCGGTAATGCTGCCCCGAAAACTAATCGTGTGTGTGTGTGATCTCACTCGAAATTACAATATATTCTGCCAAACAAAACAATAGCGAAGTCCGCACGATACGGAAAAGTTTCGGTAACGGAATAGTAATCAACAAGTTGACGATAATCGTCAACAACTTGAATTATTCCGATAAGACGTTATATGATACAGACGGAAAGACACTAAGAGTACAGACGCTAGGTGATTCGTTGTGGACACTAAATATGCGACATGGTATATTCACTAGAAAGACGACAATTTTCACTAAGACGGAACTAAGACTTAACGGTAACTACATAAAAATCTTTGACTATCGGCGGCAACCTTACTAGAGAGAAAGCACTTACACGAGAAGAAACTGGTCTGCATGAGGCGTTTTCGCCGATCGGTCGTCCGTTTTATTCCACACGCTATTTGGAAAAGGGAGGAACAAGCGGCGACAACTATTAATTTGCGGCGCGAGTCATCCAAACTCTATTTACAAAATCGACGGCTTTACAAGATGTCGTTCATCTCACCGTCCGGTGACTCGCTCGCTTGCAGTCCTTACGATCGGCCCTCGCACATCTGGATCTTTGGGGCCTCCGTCCCGGTCGCAGTTCCACAGAACAGTGATGAGCGGGAAGCCCGCAGGAGACATGCCGGCCCATTAAATCCAAATTAGGCCATCTGTGATGCTTCCACGTTTCCAGGGCCGTCTCGCAGCCTTCGCGGCCCTCGCGGCCTTCGCGACCGTAATACCAGGCTTTTGTCTCGCCGAATTTTTCTTGCAGAGCGTTGGAGGCGCAAATCTTTGGCAGCCAACAACCTCGCTCGGCCGGTATTTCTTCGCGACGTCGAATGCTTCGTGAGTCGAATTTCTCATCGACCGTATACTCCATTCGGATCGGAGACCTGAGCTCATGCGTTTGGGCGTAGAGCTGCGGTTCCTCGTCGAGGCTCCTACGCACCTCGTGTGCGGATGGCCATTTCTTGCCGTCGAACCTGCTGGAAGCAGTTTCTCTCAAAAATACGGCAGCGATAGTTCTTATTTAAAAAAAATTAAGCTCTTTTACGATATATCATATGAAGATCTCCGTACCTGGCGTGTTCCCTGATCCTGTAGGCCCGGACCCCTCTTCGCCAACATCCGCTGGTAGCTCCTTCCGCACCGTCCGCCAAATGAGATCCCAACTCACTCTTGAATTCCGCCGTTACACAAACATTATAAAGCTCGTTATGAGCTCGCAAATACACAAAAGAGAAACGAAATCTTACTCGATTTCAAGCTGTTCTCTCCCTAAACCGGGAGGACGCAGGCCCTCAACATACCATCCGTGGTCGGGCCATTCGGCCCTTGTGACAGACAACCAAAAATGTCACGTCACCATATATATGTATATATATATATATATATATATATATATATACATATATGTATATATACATATATACCTTAAGTGATATCGCCAAATTCAGGACAAGGTCACTTTTTTAAATAGGACCACCCTATTTTTTTATATAAATCGATTCCTCAATATTCGGCATAAAAAGTTATAAGGGTAGAATGGCCAAAAAGTGAATAGTTTACGAGATATTTTATACTTTAATTTGATATAATCTTACATAAATTATGAAATATCTTGTAAATAATATTCATTTTTCGATGATCTCACCTTAATATTTTTATGCATAAAATAATGAGGAATCAATTGGTATAAAGAAAACACAGTTGTTTTTAAGAAAAAGTATGTAATTTGCAACTAGCAGCTACATATTTTTTCTTAAAAACAACTATGTGTTTTCCTTACACCAATTGATTCCTCTCATTATTTTGTGCATAAAAGTATTAAGGTAAAATCATCGAAAAATAAATATTTTACGAGATATTTCATAGTTTATGTAAGATTATGTCAAATTAAAGTATAAAATATCATAAATTATTCACTTTTTGATCATCCTATCCTTATAACTTTTTAGAATATTGCAGAATATTGTGAGAAATCGATTTATATAACAAAAATAGGGTGATTTCATTTAAAAAATTCAAAATGACCTCGCCCTGACCTTGGCGCCACCCAAGGTCAAACTGATAAGGCCAGTAAATAGACCTTTTTAAACCCTACAACTTTTGTCTGAAACATTTTTTTGAAAAATGCTTCCTTTCCGAAATATCAGACCGTTCCGGGACTTCTCGTGCACCCTGTATATGTGTGTAGGCGCGCGCACACATATATAAAATAAATTTATATTTATACTAATTGAAAAAGTTTATGTAATTAATCATTAAATAATTATAAAATTTTCAATTTAGAATATTAGTTAATATGAATAAATAAATAATAGTGAATATGGAGCAATAAGAGCCAGCGCAGTAATTCAAGCGTAAAAAATTATTATAAATGGAGAAAATCTACATTAAATAAAGAAGCAAATGTTTCGGTCCTTTCTTTGAATCCTCATCAGCATTTAATAAAAACAGTAAATAAAATAACATCAAAAAAACGGCGCAATCGTGGAATTGAAAAAAGTTGAAAGGTGATGTCATTAGTCAAATATCTCGCAATGGATAAAATAAGATCACATGACTATTAAAATCTGTGGCATATCCTAAAAATGTACCTCTAGAGTTGATAGACTCTGAAGAATAACACAAAAAATTAATTAACAACAAACTTTTTTATGTACTTGACGTAACACGCTACCACGTTGCTTGGTTTATTTGCATGTGTGCATGTGTGTAATTCTTATATCTTATGCTAGTTTATAAAAAAGTTTTTTAATTTTATATAGACATATACATAGAAGACATATATCTTAGTGTGTATATATATATACAGGGTGTCCGGTATCAAACGGACCAACGCTCGTGAGCAGGTAGAGCGCAGTAAACTGAAAAGAAAAGTCCTGTACCATTTTGTTAAATTCGCAATAGTTATTGCGTTATTAATTAAAATATCTGAGCTAATGAGCGCGTGGGAAACGGTAGGCATGTACGATGGCTTACTTTTTTACGTTTCTTAACAACGGAAGCATCATCTAAGCGAGAGGTGGAGTCACGCAGCCAGCGACGAGCGACGCGTGATATTTGTTGCTAAGAGATATAAACAAATAAGCCATACCTTACATGTCTACCGATTCCGGCCTACCGTTTCCCACGCGCTCATTAGCTCAGATATTTTAATTAATAACGCAATAACTATTGCGAATTTAACAAAATGGTACAGGACTTTTCTTTTCAGTTTACTGCGCTCTACCTGCTCACGAGCGTTGGTCCGTTTGATACCGGACACCCTGTATATGTATATACGCATGTATAAAATAATAAAAAAGAATATTAAAGTAGCAGCTAGAAAAATAATAATTTTATAATTAAAGATAAATTAAATGTCATTAATTAATAGTTATCAGAATTAAAATCTGATTTGAAAAATCTAAATAAAATATTAAGAAAAAATATAAAAATACATTAAGAAATTTTTTATTTCTCTATAAATAAAATTGCATAATAAATCATTATATAATTGTTTCACTATTTCATATAAATACATTTTATTTTCAGAATTCAGTCAAAGATAAAAAATTATTTTAAGGATCATCAACCATAATTACGTTTTAGGACATGATTTTCAAGGGTAAAATAAAAAATAATCTTAGCAAAATCTTGACAATCTTCATAAATAAGTAAAAAGAAGTAACAGAATTACACTTTAGCAACAATATGTATCAATTATTAGCTAGTAATACTAAAATAAAATATATGCATCATAGAAGTTACTTTAATTTCTACCAAGACAATCAATATATATTAATAAAATCATTATAAATATATATAAGTGCAAAACATCTTTCTAATCTTGAAATCATGTCAACTATATAAAATATTTATATACTTACCTCATATTTATGTGCATTAGTTAAAACAAGATGCTGATCGTCACTCCCAGACAGTATCAATTCTCCACTACTATTCCAGCAAATAGAATTCACACAACCACTGTGGACTTTTAGTCTCTTCAGCAATGACATACGCTGTATCAACTGTAAACTAGCTGTAAAATTACAAGTAGTCAGTAACACTTTTCCAAATATAATAACTCTAATAATACATAATTTAATGTGTTATAAACATAAAATTTTAATCTAACATGATAAAGTATACAGATATATATAATTATTTGTGTCATCCCATTTATTATAATAAATTGCGAATAAACAAGGACTAATACTCCACATACTACATTTACAATATAAAACATTGTGTGTAGTTTTCTTTATAAAAATCATCGCACACTTGTACCTATGCATATTAAATAAAAAAGAATTACCTTTGCTGCTAGAATAAAGCTTTAGCCTTGTGCAATCATTGTAGGGTTGATAATAAATATCGCGGAAGATGTTAGTCTTCTTCATAACTGAATCCTGATCAAAATTCTTTGGAAAAAATCTTAACAGCGTTATAAATTCTTTAGCCCGTCCAAGCAATGTTTCTCAACGACTGGATCACACGACACGATTATTGTCAAGATGACAAAATTCGTATATGATTCTCATCAAATTTTTAGAAACTTCGTAACGCGTAATTACGCAGCAAAAAGTTCCTTGTCAATGTGACACACTCAATACTAAAAATAAACATGGTGATGCACGATAGCAAATTTGCATGATATTCTGACCACTAACGTTCATCTATATTCTCTCGATTGTTCTCAGTCTTAAATGACATAACTGAAGGTTTGTTCGCGTCGCATGCTCCAATGTACACCAGAGAGCACTTGGATCACAGGTAAGATGGCGGTTGGAGCAGATGAGTTCATGTGCACCAACGCTCCGTGAACTTGGCCCCCCGATTTTGACTTTTTGAGTTTTTTTTTTTAATCGTTTGTAAGTCGTTTGTAGGTGATTGTTAGATTAACTAAAACGTTTATTAGATCAGCCTCTGGCTGCAAAACAAAAAGTAAAAATGACCGTGAAGAGCTCCCAGTTTTTAATTTCAATTTTATTGAAGTTTTGCAGAAGGTCAATCGACGCAAAATCGTTTGTTGGTCACGAATATATTAATTAGAACGTTTGTTGGATCGTCGTTTCTTAAATAAAAGCTAAAAACCATATTTAGTAATTTTCTAGGGAAATGACCGTGAAGTTAGCCCCCCGTTTTTAATTTCGATTATTTAAGTTTTGCAGAGAGTCAATCGACGCGGAATCGTTTGTTGGTCACGAATATACTAATTAGAACGTTTGTTAGATCGTCGTTTCTTAAATAAAAACTAAAAACCATATTTAGTAATTTTCTAGGGAAATGACCGTGAAGTTTTTAGCTTTTATTCAAGAAACGACGATCTATAATAAACGTTCTAATTAGTATATTCGTGACCAACAAACGATTTTGCGTCGATTAACCTTCTGCAAAACTTCAATAAAATTGAAATTAAAAACTGGGGGCTAACTTCACGGTCATTTTTATTTTTTGTTTTGCAGCCAGAGGCTGATCTAACAAACGTTTTAGTTAATCTAACAATTACCTACAAACAACTTAAAAACGATCTAAAAAAAAAACTCAAGAAGTCAAAATCGGGGGGCCAAGTTCACGGAGCTCACCAACGCTCAGTGACACGAACGGACTTGAGCACTTCCCCTTCCTTTTGTACAACATTCATGCAAGGTTGGGTAGTAACTAGTTAATTAGTTAAAAGTTAAATAAAAAGTTAAAAAGTTAATAACTTTTAACTTAGCTTTGTTAATTTAAAATGAGTTAATTTTTAACTTCAACTAATTATTTTCATACTTAAACTTATTAACTTTTAATAAGTTTAAGTATGAAAATAACTAGTTGAAGTTAACTTATTAACTTTTAATAAGTTTAAGTATGAAAATAACTAGTTGAAGTTAAAAATTAAATCATTTTAAATTAACAAAGCTAAGTTAAAAGTTATTAACTTTTTAACTTTTTATTTAACTTTTAACTAATTAACTAGTTACTACCCAACCTTGCATGAATGTTGTACTATAAGGAAGGGGAAGTGCTCAAGTCCGTTCGTGTCACTGAGCGTTGGTGCACATGAACTCATCTGCTCCAACCGCCATCATACCTGTGAATTCAAGTGCTCTCTGGTGTACATTGGAGCATGCGACGCGAACAAACCTTATGGTAAAACAACCGATTGGTGCATGTCCGTGTTAAATATCCATAATTGTGGATCAAAAGTACGAAAACATTATAGATCGACTAATATGTTTTATTAGCTGTGCGTGATCTTTTTTCATTTTAGTATACACTCCGGACAGCAACAAATGTATTATTATTGGAATATTTTTATTACAATTATTAAATATAAAATATATATACATTTTTGTAATTATATATTTTCACACATTTGCATTCCTTTTCCATCGAAAATAAAGAAAAACACGTTTAAATAGTATAGGTCAGGGATCATTAAAAACCAGATTGGCAGCAGAAACCGCGCAGAGCCTGTGCTCATAACCTGGCAACAGATTGACGGCAGAAACCGAGCAGAGCCTGCGCACATAACCTGGCAGCAGATTGACGGCAGAAATCGAGCAGACTGTACGTAATTAGCTGTTTAAATGAGAGAAGCCTTCATTTGCGCACAGTACAATTGCACACGTTGCAATTGCCCACCGTGCTATTAGACACATGAAGTTGCGCACAGTTCTTTTGCGCACAGTTCTTTTGCGCACATTTCTTTTGCGCACAGTTCTTTTGCGCACACGTTCTTAAGGCACCCCTACCGACGGGGTGGGTGCGGGAGGGAGGGCCGAAGGCCCCCCTTGCACCCCCCCGTGTGTGTGTGTGTGTGTGTGTATTTTTACCTAATTATTCTAATTATTTAGTTAAATAAACTGTGTAAAAGAACTGTGCGCAAAAGAACTGTGGGCAAAAGAACTGTGCGCAAAAGAACTGTGCGCAACTTCATGTGTCTAATAGCACGGTGGGCAATTGCAACGTGTGCAATTGTACTGTGCGTAAATGAAGGCTTCTCCCTCCTACTGAGCTAGCAATATAGTAGTACTATATATATGCTGTCGACCTTCAGGGCGCATTCACACCTTGGCAGAAAAACAGAAAACTGAAAAGCAGAAGCCAATCAGAGCTCGCGCTGGGAGTAGGAACAGAGAGAGAGAGAGAGAATGAGAGAGAGAGGTAGACTACCAGCGCGAGTTCTGATTGGCTTCTGCTTTTCAGTTTTCTGCTTTTCTGCCAAGGTGTAAATGCGTCCTTAAACATACTAATTATACTATGGTTACCGGCTCTAAAATGGATCCAGTTAGCGCCACTGTACCAGCTAGGAAAACGGTCTCATGAAAAACAGCGGCGTGACCCCTCTCAGGCTTCTTTCTGTTATGAAACTGTTCGGAAAGATTTCCGATCGGAATAATTTCGTTTTTCCCTAAATGTTCTATTATGGAGACTCAAATTGTATTCAAAACGATCGGAAAGTTTTCGACATCACGCGAGCAAGCGAAAAGCAATTCCGATCGAAATGAGGTTAAATAAACCATTGAATGCTGTCAAAAGTAACCGAAGCGGGTATTGCAGTAAAGGTTATGTTGCTTTATGATAGCTATGATAATTAGTAATATTCAAATCGTGCTTAATTTAATTTTAATTAAGTTTTGGAACAATGATAAGTACAGAAGATTTAAAAAATTCTTTTTATTATAATTATACATATCACATTATTCTATAGTTTTCCTCATACATATTATACACACATATTATTCATACATTTCTTATAAAATCAACATATATATGTATTATATTTTTATTTTACTATATTTATAGTTATACAAATTTTTTCTTTTTTATATATTACAGTTAGCTGCATTATGTTATGAAAGAGAGAGACGTCTTGCAACAATACATGCAAGCAGATTAATGAGAAGAATTAGTGATCCAATCCGCTACGTTTTCTGAAAGAGAGTTTATAGGGATATACCATTTAACGAGAGATTTGGCACAATTGAATTCCAATTGAGCTCAGAGTAAAGAAAACATCAATAATATATCTAAAACTTAAGTTTTCTAGCTTTGAATAAAACGGATTATTGCTACAGTAAAATTTTATTTATTCAATTTATTCTCAGGTACTGTGTGCTCTATACTTTTACGCTCAGGGAAGTTATCAAGAAGCTGTTGGAATTTACAACAAATTGAGTATTGCCCAATCTACTGTGAGAATTATTATAAAAGAAGTTACATCTGCCATATAAATCAATACTCCTTTCTTGAGGCTACATTTTCCAATAATTCGAGAAGAGATACAGAAAGTTGTACAAAGGTATATATATTGACAATTAATCTCAAAAACATTTTATTGTCTTTATTGACAAACATAAGATAAAATTTTCATCAATATTATAATTGAACATCAAAATAAGAAGATATAATGAATATCAAAAGTAAATACTAAACAAACGTAAACAAAACGTAAGAAAAAAATATATCTTTATTCTAAGTACTTTACAGTCTCATCGATCATTCAGTTAAAATAATAAGATATAATAAACATCAAAAGTAAATATTAAATAAACGTTAAATAAATATTTTAAAACTAAGAAAAAAATAAATGAAAAAAATAAATCTTCATTCCAAGTATTCTTTATTTTCATATATCATTCCTTTCTCTTCTATTTTGTGTCTGATATCTGTAAAAACCATAAAAAAGAAAATTTAGCAAATAAATTATAACATGTATTTATTTTCCAGAAATTACCATAATACGAGAATTCCGAGATTAGTAGGATTGAGATTCGTAGACGGAACAAATGTAGCCATAAAAATTCCTACAATACGCGAAAGATTATATGTTAATAGAAAGGGTTGCTATGCACACACATAACATGCACAAATTGTTATAGTATAATTCTACTTTTCAATATTACACTTTTCTTTTAGTGTAAAATTTGTTTATATAAAATTACTTTATATATTTGTTTATCAAATTACTTTATATATTTTTTGCACTGTATAGTAATAAAATAGACAGGTTTCTTGTACTAAAAAATCAATTTTATTTTTGCAATTCTATTCATTTGTTTCCAAATAACAGTTAAATAGTTTCAGCAAAAAACTTCGTAATTGTCACTTTGTATGTTTGATGATACACTAATATGACATATAACTTTTTTAAGAATATATTTAAAAAAAAGATGGATATATATTTATTATTAAATATTACGCGTATATAATGTGTGTATAATTCTTATGAATCCCTATCAATTATTATAAAATATTATTATATAGAAGGTGTCTTAAAAGATAAGGTCAACCGACTAGGAGGTGAAAGAGGAGCATGAGTAGAATACATAATGTAAATAAAATTTTTTTGAATTCGCTATGGTTTAGAAAATACAGCGCTCTATAGAGGTATATAAAAGCGTTGAAACCCCTTAATATTTCGAAAAATACACATTTTCAAAAAAAAAAATGTTTTATACAAAAGTTGTAAGATTTTAAGTGAAGCATTACACAGAAAAATTAGTATAACCTTGAATAGCATTGTCAAGATCACGTAAAGATAACCATGAATTTTTAAATGGGTATCCCCACTTTTTATTGCATATTATTGTAGCTCACCCCGAGGGCAGGGTTTTTTTGTATAAAACATTTTTTTCGAAAATGCGTATTTTTCGAAATATTAAGGGGTTTCAAAATTTTTTATACACCCCTATATAACGCTGTATTTTTTAAACCATAGCGAATTCGAAAAAATTTTATTTACATTATGTATTCTACTCATGCCTATTTCACCTCCTAGTCGGTTGACCTTACCTTTCAAGACACCTGTATAATATATTTTATAACATATAGTTAAGGTTATCTTATTTATCCAATGTTAAGTATCTTCTAATTAGAATAGATAGATATATGTTTTTATTGTTTTTGTTATATCTACATTATATTTTTCATTATTATAATGGCTGCCAGTTTATATACATACAGAATATTTCTAAAATTAGATTAGTATATTTTACTTACATTATGCCGATCTGTCATTTTGCCGATGCACGGCGAATATATAGATATTTTTTTGTGCTATGATTGGTCGAAATCGTCCATTTCGCACGTTCCACTCGTTCCATTTATTTTCATTTTGTACCTATAGTGCCCCCCCTCTCGACATAGTAAAAGAATTACATTAGGATTTTGGGGGAGCATAACATTCTCAGGATTAATGCATTTCACAGAAATATCACCACACAGGAATACAGAAGAATATACAGGATGAGTTTTTTAACTTGAGACTGCAAAATATCTGGAAAAAATAAGCATTGTACGAAAAAAATGTTCCAAATAAACCCTCAATATTTTCGAGGGTGCAATTCTATTTCGCAAAAGTTAGCCGCCTCCCGCTCCCCCTGAGGGTGGGGCTGGGGATAACTTTGAAATCTTAAATGGAACCCTCTATTTTTCATTACATATTCTTGTAGCTTACCTCGAGAGCTTTCCAAATCACTATAATTAAGTTATTTTTTATTAAGTACTTTTCGAGTTATAAGGCTTGAAGTTTACAATATTTTGACATAAAATACAAAATATCGTATAAAACATTCAGTTTTCGGTAATCTTACCTTAATACTTTTTTGCAATGCCTGTCGCGAAAGTTCGATTTTCGATAGCTGTTTAGCGTGCGGAAAATGGCTTATTTCTCAACGATTCAATGTATGACTTACTTTATCACACTAGTGCGAGAAAAGCACCTTTATGATTTACTTTACCGCACTAGTGCGGAAATATGGGTTACTTTACCGCACCAGTGTGTAAAAAATCTTCTTTCTGAATGGTTGATAGTTTTTGTTTTACCATTTCTCGACTGACATAACAAACTTGAACGTAGCGAACAAAACATCGCTCACGCGAGACAAAACGTCAGTTCGTTATAACCTTTATTCAAGAAGGATAATCTCAAATTGAACTTTTACGACAGGCATTACAAAAAATATTGTATGCGGCATGTGCGGAAAACAACGAATACATCGCGCGTAAAGTTGCCGCATTCGCCTCAGCTTATGATGCATTCACACCAGTACTCGTGTGATTACAGCACTCGCCTTCGGCTCGTGCTGCAAATCACACTCGTACTGGTATGAATGCATCAAAGGCTTCGGCTCATGCGGCAACTTCACCTGCGACGTAATTCGTTGTTTTCCATACTTGCCACATAAGATACTATTATGCATAGAATAATAAGACCAATCAATTGGTATAAAAAAACACATAGTTGCTATTAAGAAAAAGTATGTAATTTGCAACATGCAGCTGCATACTTTCTTTTGAAAGCAATTATGTGTTTTCTTTACACCAATTGATTGGTCTTATTATTCTATGCACAAAAGTATTAAGATAAGATTACCGAGAACTGAATGTTTTACACGATATTTTGTATTTTATGTCAAAATACTGTAAATTTCAAGCCTTATAACTCGAAAAGTACTTAATGAAAAATTATAGTGTTATAAACTTAATTATAGTGTTTTGGAAAGCTCTCGAGTTAAGCTATAAGAATATGTCATGAAAAATGGGGGGTTCCATTTATGATTTCAAAGTTACTCCCAGCCCCACTCCCAGCCCCACCCCCAGGGGTGGCGGGAGGCGGCTAACTTTTGCGGGATAAAATTGCACCCCCGAAAATATTGAGAGTTTATTTAGAACATTTTTTTCGTACAATGCTAATTTTTCCAGATATTTTGCAGTCTCAAGTTAAAAAACTCACCCTGTATTTAAAAAAAGGTAAAAAAGGCGCCAAGTACACGCGCCAGTTGTGAAAAACTATTATATGTATTTACAAAATAGTGTTATTTCAATTGTAAAAAACTATTGTAAAAAGCTATCTTTAAAATAGTATTATTATAATCTACAAAATTGTTACTTTAATCTGCACAAAGTAATGTAATTTTAAACTGTAAAAATTATTTTACAAATTATTTTATTGTTTGTATAAAATATATTCTACAAAAATAATGATATAAAAAATTGTGCCAACTAATAAAAACTTATACATATATCCTGAAAAGATTAATTAAAAAAAAGATAATACAAAACACAATAAACAAAAATTAATAAAATAAATAATAAATAAATTAATAAATAATAGAAAAATTAAAAATTAGAAATGAAAACAAAAGTTAACAATTTATACAAAAATTTAAAATTAATACAAATAAAAACAATTAAAAAATTTTTTAATTAAAAAAACTTGGCGCTGCTAAACTAAACAATATGCTTAAATCAACGTATTCTTTAATATATTTACATTGCAGTTAATGATGTAACTAAATAAAATATAATTCTAAATTAAATTTAGATCTAAATTAAATTTATTATTAGGTTTAATATATATGATGTATATATAATACTTTGAAATTTAGCAGCGCCAAGTTTAAAAAAAAAATTTTTTTGTTTTTATTAGTATTAATTTTTAATTTTTGTATAAATTGTTAACTTTTGTTTTCATTTCTAATTTTTAATTTTTCTATTAATTTTTGTTTTTTGTGTTTTGTATTATCTTTTTTTTTTATTAATCTTTTCAGGATATATGTAATATAAGTTTTCATTAGTTGGCGCAATTTTTTGATATCATTATTTTTGTAGAATATATTTTATACAATACAATAAAATAATTTGTAAAATATTTTTTACAGTTTAAAATAACACTTCTTTGTGCAGATTAAAATAACAATTTTGTAGATTATAATAATACTATTTTGAAGACATCTTTTTACAGTAGTTTTTTACAATTGAAATAACAACAATTATTTTGTAAATACATATAATAGTTTTTCACAACTGGCGCGTGTACTTGGCGCCTTCTTTTTACCTTTTTTTAAAAAGTTAAGTTTTTAGGGATTATATCATTCTTTTTGTAGTTAAACATCTTTAAATATGTAGTTATCACTTTGTACATTTTATATATTTACGAGTAAATGATTTAAACAAAACGTTAATCGTGCGGTAAAATTATATTTTTTTAATGAATATTTCTTTAAATAAAAGCTTGCGTGTAAAGAAAATTGATTTAGCGTTAAAAGTTACACGGAATTATAAAACTTTATATGTTAAATTATATAATTAGTGACAACAGCTTAAATATTATAGAATGCAACTAACAAACGCGGAAGTGATTTAAATATTTCGTATAAATTGATTGATTTGTACCAGCATTTACAAATATGTTTTTACTTAATATAATTTCTCGATTCTTTACATACACGTATATACATACAGGGTGGACCATTCTAATTTATCCACGCAAATTTCTCGTAAAGTAAGCAAAATAGAAAAAAATGTTTTATATAAAAGTTGTAGGGTTTAGAGGGGGACACCTGATGGTGACCTCGACCCTGACCTTGGAGTCAAATTTAGGAGTCATTTCAAGGTCAACTTGATTTTCTTAAATGGAACTACCAATTTTTCATATCATATTCTTGTAGCTGGCGTCAAGACCTTTTCAAAACATTATAATAAAATGTTTTTCCATAAAGTACTTTTTGAGTTGAGACTTGAAAAATTGTATGCTGCGCGTAACACGGCAAATTTTTAATTCTATCTCTACTTTTAGCGCTACCCATGAACAACGGCGTGGACGTTAAATTAAAATCTGCCATTAGCAGGTGGTGTAATAACCCTGGGACATCCTGTATATAACTACGATTTTATAGTTTAATTTGATAGTATTAATTTTATAGTATTTGATAGTTTAAACAGTTATACTAGCAGAAGACACAATCTTTGTGACTTTATTTTACGCATGCACGCTTTTCTTATGTACATAAATAAGTACATAAAAATGGGGTACATTTGAAAGATAGCAGCTTTCAATTTAGTATATTATATGTATAGAAGTCTGTAGGGCAGAATATGTAAATTGTATTATACACTGTAACGCGTATTAGAAAATATATAGAATATCTATTTAGGCAGCCAACTATACTACTAGTCATTCTGTGATCTATATATATATCTATACTAATATATAAAGAGGTAAAGTTTGTTCCATTGTTCGGGGTAATCTCAGAAACTACTGAACCGATTTGAAAAAATCTTTCACTGGTGGATAGCTTAGATCTTCCTCAGTAGCATAGGCTATGTGTCGTCGTGCTGCAACGTCTACAAGCCGAGCAGTAAAAAAGAACGTGTGCAAAGTCGTAAAAAAATGTGTTCTTCAAGCTCCATATTCTAATTTAACAACCGACTTTTTGATGAAACTTTGTAGACATCTCAAGAATTTTTAAGGATATAAATCGGTGTTATTCTATTATAATTGATTTAAGGAATTAAAAGTTATAATTGAGTTATCTAAATTGTTAATGATTTTAGTGAACCGATTTGAAAAAATCTTCCACTGGTGGATAGCTTAGATCTTCCTGAGTAACATAGGCTATGTGCCAAATTGTAATTGACCCATATTTGCCCATCCTCACAAATCCGCAACCAGATACCGAGCGCGCGAAGCGCGCGAGGAACAAACGCCAGCTAGTACTTAATAAATGACATTCTGAATTAGATATGGCTGCCTTTGTATCACATTTCGGCATATAATTCTGTAAGTGTTAGCGGTCTAGTATAATACATATATATAGGAGTCCGTAAACCTAACTTATATATTTTGCCTAGTTAGAGATATGGCTGCCCTTGCATCACTTTTAGCACCGCTGTTAGTAGTCTAGTATAAAATATAGAAATTTGTGATATATATATTTTAAAAAATGTCATAATTTTTTTTTAGAAAATCGTGAAAATGTCTCAAAGACATCTTTAAAATATCATCTTTTAGATACACGTGCTGTCTGGATAAAAACATTTGCAAACATTTGCAATTGTGCAATACAACATGCTGCGATGAACAGTGAACTCTAGAGAATGTTCACTTATAGATGGAAGAAAACGGAACGAGGGAGAAGAAAAATAACCGCCAGGCTATCTCTTTTTAATATTATGCTAGAAATTGAAAGAAATAAACTATTGCTCAATAAAAAATCAGATAAAAAAAAGAATAATTATGTATATTAGGGACGACCTTATCGATTTTAATGACCTTGACATATCTTGTCAAGGTCACTGTCCTGAAGTATCAAAAGGTTTTAACCGTCACTCGTAGATAGTATATTAAAAAGTTATAAACAAAAAAGTTTAATGAATAGAACGTAATTTTGTGAAATCATGCTTCAAATACGAATTAAACGTAGTAAATCTCTCTCGCCCACGCGTTAAATTAAAAAAAAGAAGAGTATTTTATGTTGAGTTTTGAGTTTTCGCGCGTTCAGTATTAAGGATAATACAGTATTAAGGATCACCGGGAGAGTCTTCCTTTTCAAGCGCGAGCGCACACGAGTTCTCTCTCTCGTTGATCCTACATCTCACTCCGATGTAAGCTAGTTCTAATAAAGGCATTCTACAGCAAGCACGTGTTTAAAAGATTCTCTTAAACTCTCATCTCAGTTCCAGCAGTCATCCCAACCATATTCACTTTATTATACCAACATTTTATAGTTTTATTTTATTATAAAGTGAAAGCGTGAGCGGGGGAGGGGCTCTGCCCCTTCCCCTGCACCCCCGCCCGAAAAGAACTAATCTAACCCAACCTATGTCCGAAGGATTAATTATCAAAATAAAGAATCACCCCTCAGACATGGGTTGGGTAAGTTAATTTTTTTCGGTGTGGGGGTGCAGGGGGAGGGGCTCCGCCCCGCCCACACGTTCAAATTACTACACATAAATAAATGAATCTGCTAAGGTACGTTTTCTTAAATGTACATGGTCAGAAAAATTACGTTTTATTTAGTAAACTTTTTTTGTTAATAACTTTTCAATAAACAACGAGCGACGCTTAAAACCTTTTGATACCTACTCAGGACAGTGACAAGATATGTCAAGGTCATTGAAATCGATGAGGTCGCCCCTAATATGCATAATTACTGATGAATTGAAAGAAGACGTGATAGTGATAAATGTCAGGACTAAATGTATGCCTGTAAAGCAAATTATAAAAGAACTGTAAGCTAATTATATAAGCTAAAGTAATATTGTTACTATGTAACTATATAAACTAAAGAAATCATTATTGTTTACGGTTTAAAACAAGCGCCTTGTTGTTGGAATGTAATTTTTCGAAAATTTTTAGAGAAATTTGATATCCAAATGTAATTTCTCTGGAAAATTCGAAGATAGAAAATGCATATCTTATATCGTAGACGATGGATTAGTAGCAGTGAAAAACCAGCGAGTTTTGTCAATAATACTGGAAAGTTTTCACGAGTCGTTTGAAATTATAATCGGCAATACTTGTCATTTCACGGATACAGAAGATAACGGATACTTAAGATCGCTAAAATAAAACTCTATATTCCTGCATCAAACGTCACTTTGCAAATAATTGAAAATTTTGTTTATTAAACGCAAATAATATGAGTACACCTGCAGATCCGAACATTATACTTGTTTCTGTGATGATATTAATTATAATAGAGAGTTAAACAACCAAATTCCCTATCATCAAGCAGTAGATTCACTATTCTAGCAATAATATCTTGACCTGATATTGCATTTGCAGTTAATATTATAAGTATTTTGTAAGTAGTATATTTCTAAATATAAATATAGCGTCGAACCAATGTTTGCAGTAAAAAGGAATGCAGTAAAAAGAATTTTTAAATATCTAATTGGAATTGAATATGATATACTGTAGAAACGGCGGGAGTAATTGCAAACTTGTAGGCTATTCTGATGCGGATTTGTGTGAGTGATATGAATACTAAAAAATCAACAACTGATTATATTTTTAGCTTTGCAAAAGTAGTAGCTTATAATTACTTAGGCTCCAGAGACAAAAATTAATTACACTCAGCACTACAGAAGCTGAGTATGTAGCAACTACAGCAGCGGTAAAGGAAGCAATCTGGATTCGAAGATTGCTAAATGATTTAGGATATAAGGATAATCAAGCAACTGTACTTTATATTGCTAATCTAATTATAAGTACGTTTCGATTAACTAAAAATTCTGAATGTCATAAGAGAACTAAATATCATATAAATATTATATAAATATCATATAAATAACATATAAGTATCAAGTATCATTTTATTAGAAAGAAGATCGAAGAAGTGAAATCAATATAAAATACATTCAAGTTATGGAGCAGTATACGTGCAGATATGTTCACCAAAGCACTATCTAAAGATAAATTTCGGTATCTCCTTTAAATAAAATAATTAATAAAGACTCGAACGGCTCTCATTATACTATTAGTAAGTTTTCGTATTTAATAGCGCTGTCAGTCAAGATTCTATGCGATGCGTTTCTTGGTGCGAGATAATAATCATAGACTTAAGGCGCACGAATCGCGGAGATCTATGATCGACACCGATAGATCACTTTTCGTCGCCTACGCGTTTACATCGTTCACTAAGTGATTAAAACTTTACGCTGTGCAAATTTATATTTCTCTTTAATATAAATATATTATCTTTTCGTGAATCGTTTTAATTATTTCGCACTCCTCAAGACACCAACAATTCGCACCTATGTATAATATGTATTACAATTTAAATGGAGTGCACTTTAAAGTACTCTATACTTTATAATATATTATTAACATATATTTACATTTTAATGCTTATTATAAATACAAATGTAGCATAAACATACTTCAATACTTTATCAATCAATATTTTAAAAATATTGAAATTGATCTTTAGTTTAGTCTGTTAAAATACGTCATTCAAATTATAAGATGTAATTGTAATATTTATATATTGTAGACATAAATATCACAAATCCATATTTAATTACAGCTACAGAACTAATATAACTCCTATAGTGTAACGATAATATCTATGTTTATTTTACAATGCAATATATTTTATTGCTTTATTAATATTTTGTAAGAAACATATAGAGGGAGAAACAGAAATATACATATATAAAATGAACATTTTATAAATATTGAAACAAAAAGTAATTTGAATAAAATTTTATCTTTTAATTATAATTGTATAATGTGATACATAAAAAATAATATGTATACTATTATATTATTCGTAAATATAAACATTTCTCTTTGCTTTTGAGAACAAAAATTAATATTCAAATATTTTTTAAATCCGATTTTTTATACATATATTTGTTTTATTAAATATTTTAATGTATGTGACACAAGAAATAACCACAAAGAGTCTTCTATAATATACTAGACTTCTATAATATACTAGATCGAGAACTTATATATTAGCCATATATTCGACAGGACATGTCCCTAAAAGATGTGTAAAAAACGACTTAAAGACATCTTATCATCCTTTAGACATCTGTCTTTTAGCCTTTTTGTGCTATCTGGAGTCGTAACTACCAAAAGTATATACTAAAAATTGTGTCACTGCGCATGTGCGAAATAAAATAATAAAAAACCTTGTTTATATGTAACATTGTCGTGCAATCGAAAGAAATAGCGGAGCATATACATATATAACTATAATTTTACATATTTGATAACCCCTAAACAGTTATACTAAAAGATACATTCTTTATGACTTTATTTCGCGCATGCACTTTTCTTATATATGTATGTACACATAAGAAAAATGAGATACGTCCGAAAGTTAACAGCTTTCAATCTAGTATATTATAGTACATAGAAGTATGTGACAAAAAGCGTCTTTTGTCATATTCTTTTACAAGTTAATTTAGAATGCTATATGACAGCTGTCACCACGCAGCAAATATACATGTCAACGTTCACCTACGTCACACATATCTTAGCATATCACATACATGAACATTGCAAATGCACCTTGAGGGAAACTTACTTTGGTTATGTGCATGTATATGTGAGTCTGAAATCTAGAATCAAGGAACGAAAAAAGTGTCACTTTTTGTGGAATAGGTTTCAAGATTTCCGGCTTGATTGCACTATTCTTATTCGGTCATCGAAAGCTTATACCGATATTATATAAGAAAAGTGCCATTGGATTTTTGATTAAGGCTTTAGTTTCCTGAGATATCTTAATCGAAAATACATTTGACGTAAGAATTCCGAATAAGCTACTTAGTTAGCATTACAGTAGCATGTCGTAAACGCACGGACAGTTGCTTTTTATGTACTTGGCGTCGCAATGCTACCATATCGCTTGATAGCTCGCGCGTCCTTAGTTATTAAGGTAGTTGTATCGCAATAGACACTTTCTTACGATATTTTTAAAATTTTGAGTAATAATTATTTAAGGTTTTCTAAAGACAACGGCAAAAATTAAAAAATTATTGACCACATAGAACAGGAGATATGGGCTTTTGAACTTTGGATTTTATACACTGCATAGTTCGTAAGGATAAGGTAAGATTCTAATCATAGGATGGTGTCAACTCACACTTTCGCTTATAAAAAAAAAACGTTTCTTACGATTATAATAAAAAGCGATTTTAAAATAAAGCAATACCTAACAAAACATCTCCAAAAATTTTTAAAGTCGTTCTCCATCTAAATTTAAAGATATTACTAAATAAAAGATGAACAATTTGGCCATGTCTAATGTTAGAAAGAATAAATTCACAATATCGCATTGTTATGACGCTCTAGAAGTTGACGCAAAGCGCAGATGCAAACTTTTTAAATATTATAGAAACATAATATGCAAAGAAATGAATGCCAGATTGGTAATACCATGCAGGATAGATTGATAATGGTACAAGCTCAGTCAAATGTTTTAGATAAATAGAGTTTTCCGTTCATTGCACCATATGCAGTGATCATTATTTTTGATTAATACTATCGCGATACAACTATCTTAAAATCCTCTCGTATGTATATATGTTTGTTTCCTCCCTCCCCCCTCTCTTATTCTCTTTTTCCTCTTTTTTCCTCCTTCCCTTCCTCTCTGTCTCTCTCCTTTTTTCCTCTCTTTCCCTTTTTTCTCGAGTGAGTCCCAGTTGCACACAGAATAAATCGGACACAGCAAGTTGAATGAATCGGACACAGTGTCAATCGGACACAACAAGAAACGGACACACGGTGGTTGCAATCGGACACAGATCCAATCGGACACAATAAGAAACGGATACACGGTAGTTGCAAATCGGACACAGACCTGATTGGACACAGTTTCTATCGAGGAGGTGAAGTAAGCTTTGCTTCGTGCGGAAAGTTGTAAATCTATGTGTAATTGTACAATCATAGATCTCGTCAATGACTAAAAGCATCGGTCGATATGGGTGGACCTCGCATCGCGTAGAAAATTACAAACTCATGTGGAACTGTGTCTGATCGAACATGTATCCGTTTGCAACCATCATGTGTCCGTTTCCTACTATGTTCGATCGGCACTGTGTCCGTTCCCAGACAGCATCACGTTCACAAAATCGGGACATAAGACGTCTTAAAGACGTCATTAAGATGTCTTTTAGATATCATATCATAAAACGTCTTTAAGACGTCTTTAAGACATCTTTAAGATATCTTATGTCCCGATTTTGGATGTGGAGTTGTCTGGGTTTGCAACCAACGTGTGTCCGTTTCTTATTATATCCGATTGGGCCTGTGTCCGATTGCAACCACCGTGTGTCCGTTTCTTATTATGTCCGATTGACACTGTCCGATTGGCAATGTGTCCGATTGCCACTGTGTCCGATTGGCATTGTGTCCGATTGTCACTGTGTCCGTTTGCAGCTGCCGTGTCCGTTTCTTATAGTGTTCGATTGGGCCTGTATCCGATTCATTCAACCTGCTGTGTCCAATTTATTCTGTGTGCAACTGGGACCTCTCCTTCTTCTCCCCCCATTTTGCCATTTATAGCCTTTCTCTCTCTCACCCTTCTTTCTTCTTCTCTCCCCCCTCCCTCTGTGTGTATGTGTGTGTGTGTGCGCGCGCGCGCGTGTGCGTATATGTTGTGTGTGTACAAGGTATTTTAAAACAAAAAATCATGATTTTAGGAAGTAATTAGTTATAAAAAACAAAAAAATATATACATATATAAATATATGTTCTAAGATTTATCGCGTTACCGAGCTATAAAATGAAAAAGCAGCTTAAATTTAAAAAACCAAAATTATAATTTTGTTTCAATTGTTTTTACTGACTGCATAATTATGATCAATGTATTAACGGTCTTTTTATCAATATTACTATCAATAATTGATAGCAATATATATTGCATAAACGTACATTATTAATATTAATTCATAAAATTAAACTTCTATTAAGAAAATTAATATTAATTTAATCACAGTATCTTTTTGTGAAATTAGGCGTAAATTACTAACTGAATAATCGTTTATCAAAAATAATAATTTTCCTAATAATATAATATTTTGCGTTTTCTATGTATGATCATATATTGTCCTATATATTCTACCAGTGATCTTGGAATATCGTTATCGAACAATCTTTATTAAACAATATGTTGTAAGTGTTCCGTAATTGATCACAATAAATAATAATTTTTTTTAATAAAAACCAAAGAAACAATTAGATTTTTTAAATATTTTCTAAAAATTTTAAACTATTGCTTTTCAGTTTCTTTCAAGAATTTTTTAAAAATTTTATTTTTCCAACCATCATGCATTTAATTTTTTTATTTTGCAAAATGATTTACTTATAGAGAAAATCCCTAATTTCTCTTTATTTTGTCAAAGTTATGTATATTAACTTGTGCAGTTAATCTCATTAGGGAGCTTTTACTTTCGGACACTAGAAAAATAGGTTTATTTTCGGGATGTTTTTTTTATAATTAACGCGATAGATCAATTTGAAACTTGATTTATTTATTGTGTATATTTTGAACAATAAAAATAAAAAATTATAAAAAAAAATTAATTTTTTTAAAAGTTATGAAATAAATAAACTTAGATGTTAAAAAATGTGTTTTGTGACGTGCAAAGTTGTTCATCTTCGTATGATCTAAAATAAAAACCCAAATAGAATTTTTTTACTCATGAATAATGTAGCTATATACAGGGTGTCCCAAAAGTCTGGAAACGGTCAAATATTTCATAAACTATGCATTTTAGAAAAAAATGTTTCAGACAAAAATTGTAGGGCCTAAAAAGATCTATTTACTAGTCTTATCAGTTTGTCCACAGGTGGCGATGCCAAGGTTACGTGAGGGTCACCTTGAATTTTTTAAATGGAACCAACAATTTTTTATTGAATATTCTTGTAGCTTATTTCAAGAGCTTTCCAAAACACTATAATAAAATATTTTTTCATTAAGTACTTTTCGAGTTATAAGGCTTGAAGTTTACAGTATTTTGACATAAAATACAAAATATCGTATAAAACATTCAGTTTTCGGTAATCTTACCTTAATACTTTTGTGCATAGAATAATAAGACCAATCAATTGGTGTAAAAAAAACACATAGTTGCTATTAAGAAAAAGTATGTAATTTGCAACATGCAGCTGCATACTTTTTTTGAAAGCAATTATGTGTTTTCTTTACACCAATTGATTGGTCTTATTATACTATGCACAAAAGTATTAAGGTAAGATTACCGAAAACTGAATGTTTTACACAATATTTTGTATTTTATGTCAAAATATTGTAAACTTCAAGCCTTATAACTCGAAAAGTACTTAATGAAAAATAACTGAATTATAGTGTTTTGGAAAGCTCATGAAATAAGCTACAAGAATATTTAATAAAAAATAAGTGATTCCGTTTAAAAAATTCAAGGTGACCCTCACGTAACCTTGTCATCACCACCTGTGGTCAAACTGATAAGACTAGTAAATAGATCTTTTTAAGCCCTACAACTTTTGTCTGAAACATTTTTTTCTAAAATGCATAGTTTATGAAATATTCGACCGTTTCCAGACTTTTGGGACACCCTGTATACCTCGGGGCTACATATGAGCGGCACCTGTTTGACCACGTTGATATTGACCACGGTCCCGATTGACCACGTTGAGATTGACCACGTTGCAATTGACTACGTTGATATTGACAACGGTATTTATTAACCACAGTCCCGATTGACCACGTTGATATTGATCATGGTCCCGATTGATCACGGTCCCGATTGACCACGTTAATATTGACCACGGTTTTGATTGACCACGGTCCCGATTGACCACGTTGATATTGACCACGATTCCGATTGACCACAATACCGATCGGATACAGTTTCTATCAACGAGGTGAAATAAACTTTGCATCATGCGGAAAGTTGCAAACCTATGTGTAATTGTACAATTATTGACTTTGTTACATACTAGAAGCACCGGTCGATATTGGTAGACCTCACAAACCCATGTGGGACCGTGGTCAATCGGGACCGTGGTCAATCGGGACCGTGGTCAATCGGGACCGTGGTCAATCGAGACCGTGGTCAATCGGGACCGTGGTCAATCGGGACCGTGGTCAATATCAACGTGGTCAATCGTGACCGTGGTCAATCGGGACCGTGGTCAATATCAGCGTGGTCAATATCAACGTAGTTAATCGCAACGTGGTCAATCTCAACGTATGTAGATGTGATTGTAGATGTGATGACAAGGTAAATGACGTACTCCTTCATGTACAGTTCATCCGGGGCTTACATGATATGTATACAAGAGAGCAACTTCTGAGAATCAAAGACCTAACCTTTCAAATTGCGATTGACGACGCATTGGTACATGAAGCGTCGCGAAAAGACAGTAAAGAAATAAGTCAAAATAAGCCCCCGACTACTTCAACAGCGATCGACGAGGTTAAGCGAATATCTAGAAGAGACCATCAGGAATCTGGAAAAAAGCAGCATCAACGTTCGAAATCTCGTAACAAACGACCATACCGATCAAAGTCAAAAATTAACTGATCTCGGCATCGGAAATAACTGTTGCGGTAAGGACAATCATTTATCAAAAGCAATCATTTATCGAATGCTAGATCGTAACAGATTAAAGTGTACAGCATGTAGTCACACTGGACATATCCAGAAGATCTGTATTCAAACTCTTTTAAAACAAAGATCGAATAAAGATAAAACAAGGGAAACATCAACCAACTATATCGATTCCACATCGATACAGGACTTTTATGGTATTAATCTAATCATCGATGTATATCAAAAGTGCCACACTGTCGAAGAAGACTTCGAAAAATATTACGCCGACGTGATAATCGAAGGGAACAAAAATTCAAACATTTGAAGTTGATTCTGGAGTAGGATTCACACTCCTTCCTGAGTCAGAATATCGCCGACTTGAAATCACAGCAAAACTACAACCAACTACTGTTCGTTTTAGGTCTTACACACAAACAGTTCTCGAGCCTTTGGGAATAGTTCAAATTCCGGTACGTTACAAGGATCACGAATCAACGGAGATCATGTTCATCATGCCATCTGGTTATCCATCACTTCTTGGTCGTGCATGGATTTGTCATCTCAAAATCAAGCTGAACTTGATAAGAAACGGTCAAACTCAAGTAATAAATTAATTTTTTCCATTGACTTAATACTCGAGATCATCAAGAAATATCATGAAATTTTTCAATCAAAAGTTGAATGTATTCCTAATGTCACTTGTTCTCTTCAATTGAAAGGGAAAACAAAGCCAGTCTTCATCAAAAAACGGGAAATTCTGTACGCCCTGTGCGAAAAAGTAGACGCCGAATTCGATAATCTGGAGCGTGACGGAATTATTACAACAGTCGACATTAGTGAGTGGGGATCTCCACTCGTAGTTATTCCGAAAGCGGATGTAACTGTCCGCCTATGCGTTGATTATAAAATAACTGTCAATCCGTGCTTAAAAGACGCTCATTATCTAATTCGCAAAGTCGATGACATACTACCCAGACAGCACAAAGTCGTCTAAAAGATGACTAAAAGATGACATATTTTTTATAAAGATGTCTTTTAGTGAGAGCGTATAGTCGACAGAAAGATGACTAATAGACGACATATGTCTGACCAAAAGTCATCTTGTAGCCTTAATCTTGTAGCCTTAATCTATAAGATATCTAAAAGACATCTAATTTTAGACATCTTATAGTCGTCTTTTAAAACTGTATTCCCAACCAGAAATGATTGATCGAATCGACGGTCAAAATTTGTAGTCGATTCGACTTAAAAATGGGCTTAAATTTCGACCAGTCATCGACAAGTCTGACGTTTGTATTAATAATATAAATATATAATATTAATAACATATATAAATGAAATATATATAAGAAAATTTAAATAATTTAATTTATAAAATTAAAGATTTTATTTATATGAAAGTTAATTTTTACTTAATATTTTAAGTAAATAATAACAAAATATTTTAACTTATTCGGACATTTATCTGTCCGATTTTCCAAAAATCAGTTCAATATCTGAATTCCCCTGTACGGGAATCGTATTAGAAATTAAACTGATAAAAATAATTACATATGTTATTAACCGCATTTTGCAGGCTTTATATCACTCATTACAAGAACTCGAATACGGGTATAGAAAATGAATAATGCGCCGCGTAGCGGTAAGCGAATAAACTACACTATTTGAATAATAGTAAATAAAGTATATAGTGCTTTCCAGCTTTGTTTAACAAACAAAGCTAACCGACCATGTAACCCTTAAACATCTCTATACTTTAGCCGAAAAACAGAAAGCTAAAATAAAAAAGACAATTTTAATTACAGAAAGACATCCTTTAAACGTTTTTTTAGTCTTGCCGAAAAGATGACTAACAAAATGATCAAAAAGACACCTTTTCGTCAACTAAATTAATTATGACTTTTAGAAGACATCTTTTAGATGTCTTTCAAAAGACGACTTTTTTGTGTAATCAAAAAGATATCTTTTATACGTCTTTTAGTCTTGCCGAAAAGATGACTTAAAAAAGACATCTTTTCGTCAACTTTTGGATTTATGTGCTGGGTAAATAGTCTGGGTAAATAGTCTAAAAAAATCAAAATATTCTTGCCGACTGGATTTCTTCAAAGCTTATCTCCATGTCAAGGTGGATGAAGACAGTCAGTCTATACAGACAATCTTTACTCATAGGGGAGCGTACAAAATGAACTTCGCTTATCATTCGGAATAAAAACCGCTCTAAGCGAATTCAATAGAATCATCGATCAAGTTCTATCTGGAATACAAGGGGTTTCGTCACTTCGATGACATTATAATACATGGAGAAACAAAAGAAGAATGTCAACAACGCCTCATCAAAACGTTAGAACGTTTACAACAATATAACCTCCACATCAATGCCAATAAATGCGAGTTTTTCAAGAAGGAAATAGTCTATCTAGGATATATTGTTAAGAACAATACAATCAAGAAGGACCCCAGGAAAGTCGAAGCAATTCTAAAGGTGCCATCGTCGAAAAATGTAGACGAATTGAAGCAATTCCTGGGAATGATAACATACTACGCGCGATATATTCCTAAATTATCAACGATCACATATTCTCTCCGATGTCTCTTACGTCAAAATTGCCAGTGGAAATGGAATGCTGCATGCGAAAGCGCTTTCATCCGTTTACGAACAGAAATTACAAGCGATCGCGTGCTTATCCCTTATGATCCAGAGCTATCACTCTTACTCGCGTGTAACGCCAGCCCAACGGGGATTGCAGGAGTTCTGTCACACATCATTGAGGGAGTTGAAAGGCCAATTTCATTTGCTTCCAGGTCATTTACGAGTGCAGAAATGAATTACAGTCAACTGGATAAAGAAGCTTTGGCTATAATCTTCGCCGTCGATAAATTCTTTATGTACATATATGGCCGAAAATTCAAACTTGTAAGAGACAATCGGCCGCTCACCCGGATTTTTCATCATAATGCAAAAATGCCAGCAATGACAGCAAGTCGTCTATTACGTTACGCTTCCTTCTTATCAACTTTTGATTATGAAATTGAACACAGGAAAGCTGAAGCTCATACCAATGTGGATTATTTATCACGAGTAAATTACATGTCAAAAACAATTCATGAACATCCACTTAGTCAAGAAGTCACAGAGATCCATGACCAAGTCATAAACCAAATTTCTTCAACAGACATAACATACAAATCAATTGCAGAAGAGACGTCAAAAGATCCTGAGCTATTAAAACAAAAGGCCAAACTATTCAACAAATCCGTCACTGATACTAAATATGACTTGCAAGACGGAATTATTTTCAAAGATAATCATGTCGTCATTCCGTCAACACTTCAGAAACATATTCTAGCTGAGCTACTGATGTAGCTCACATACACACACGTAGGGATTGTGAAAATGAAGCAACTTGCCCGTCGTTATTGCTGGTGGAAAAACATCGACAAGGACATAGAAAATCTCGTCAAAGCATGCCAACCATGTGCTCTAGTAAAGAAGAACCCACAAAAAGTCCCGATTCATGCATGGGATGAGCCAATGGACAATTTCGAACGCATACACATCGATTACGCCGGTGAATTTCAAGGACACCATTTTTAAATTCTTGTAGACGTCAAGTCAAAATGACTGGAGATAAAAGTAATTCGTAATGTTCCAACTACTGAAATCACCATCCGTCTACTGCAGGAAATTTTCAGTTTCCATGGATTTCCTAGCATAATGGTATCTGACAACGCTACGCGTTTACTAACTTCTATCGCCAAAACGGTATTCGTCAAAAATTTACAGCACCAGGCCATCCCGCAACGAACGGATTAGACGAACGTAATGTTCAAACCGTCAAAAACAAACTTACATCAATGTCAATGTCGTCTAACTCAATTACGGATAAAGTACAAAAAATATTGTTCAGATATAGGGCGACGCCACTTGCCTGTGGTAAATCACCTGCAGAACTATACTTAGTACATCGACTGCGCATTAAAAACTCGACGCTCTAATGTCTTTCAATAATACTACTTCTAAAAAAGCTGCTGAAAATCCCGCCGTTAGACAATTACTCGTGGGAGAAAGAGTGCAAGATGGTGGTCTCGAGGAAAAGTCGAGTAGCAATTTGGTTCCATTACCAAGAAACTGGGTCGCCTACACTACGAAGTCCGCCTTGACTCTGGTTACACTCTTAAAAGACACATCAATCAACTTCGTAGCACGCTTGTAAAACCATCCAAATCAGTCGAATCAAAAGAGTCAAAGAAGAAGAAAGTTACGTTCGGACACATCGTCAACTCGATTAGACTTGGATCTAGTTCACAACATTTGGCAACCAAACATAGTAGAGGAATCTGAGTCAGCACTCAAAGGCATTCCAGCCGCCCTCATAGAGCCAGAGGACAATGCATCGGACACTGTACCTGCAGAACCGGCAATCCGCCGAACAGATCTAGTTCGTCGACCTCCACCATATTTACAAGATTACGTTCAATGAGTTCTTATTCAATGTCTAATTACGCGTGGGAGAATTCTGTAGTGTATGAACGGACGAAAAGAGGGCGCGATGCCTGCGTAGATCGAAAGGATATAGAGGGAGTCCGCGCTCGACCTCTGAATGTAATAAGACAAGGGTTTTTAATGGAAATAATAAAGAGAGTATTAATGGGACAGTGAACGCGTGTTTCATTCTAACACAATAACCTTGGATTTAAAAAAAGAGAGATTAAAAATTTATAAAAGTGCATCTATTTAAAGTGGCCATAGTGTATTTTAGCCATAAAATTAATCTTTATTATAGTAAGAAAAATGTTTATCTTTAAAATTTCGGGAAATCTGAGGTATATGTTTTAAATAGACATGTACTAAAGATGTGTGCAAAATTTCAAATCAATCACTTCAAGAATTTTTGAAAAACCTTGCACGTCGATCTTACAAACAAAGTTTCGAGAAACACGCGTTTAAAATTTTCTGTATAATAACTGTACTGTACTGTATCTGATACTTTGCTGAAGAAAAGCAGATTCAAATCTAAAATCTTCTTTTGGATAAGACTCAAGATAACAAAAAAGATCTTGTCGAGAACAATGAGAAAAGAAAAAGAAAAACAAACAAATGTTTTTGAGACACTGCTCGACTGCTACAAACGAAATGCTAGGGGCACCTGATCATTTATAGTCCTGCGTGCTCATATTATAAAGTGTATTAAGGTATCAATTTTTAAAATTCTTGAAAATCCTTTTAGAAATATATTTTTAAAACTTTTGAATTATTTAAACTATTTTAAACTATTTTAAACTACACGAAACTGCAAGAAAATAAAAATTTGACTATTTCCAAAAGTAAAAGTCCCCTTAAATTTTAACACGTAAATTGTCCGATTTGCTCATTAGACAACGATTTGAGTTTCAACGAGCTGGCCGATATGCATCTCATATATGACTATGCATAAAGAAATGTAGCAGAGGATTATATATGTATATAGAAACTACATGTGCCGAACGTTTTCTTGAAAGATATTTACTTTAGATGTTGATAGGAAGTTGAGAGAGAAATTGAAAGTGTCATACCAAAAAATAATAATAATATGCAGGAAGACTTTCAAATCAACCGAAAAAGAAAAGAATAAGTTTAAAAGAATTTTGACCTGGCATATTTCTGATCTGAATAAGCACACACACACATAAACGAATTTTTATTAAAATCCTATTATTCACAGATGAGACTGCTTTTAATAAAAAGATGGCATCACTAATTTCCACAATTCAATGGATGAAAGAAAATCCACATACAATAAATCAAAAGAGACATAAGCAAGAATTCAGTTAATAGTATAAATAAGAATCATTAACAATGAATTGTTTGGGCTATATTTTTTCAAGGCTAGTACAATCAGAACTACGTAGCATTGCAATATAACAAATTCATTGTTCTGCTGAAAAATTCACTATTTTATGCATGATGGTACGCTTGCACATTTTAACTGTATCACCAGAAAACATTTGAATGCAACTTTTGGAGTTAAGGTCAACACTATACTCCAAGATTACTCGACTTTAATTCTTTAGATTTTTACCTATAGAGTCACTTAAAATCACTTGTGTAATCAACTCCAATTCAAAATTTAAATGATATAAGAGAATGCATCATATATGGATGTAATAAAATACGAGAAAATACAAGTTTTTCAATGTGTATGAGAATCAATGATAAAAAGAATTCAGACCTGTATATAGATGGAAAAGGCTATTCATATTAAACACTTATTATAAGATAAGAACTTACCGAAATAGCAAAATATTTGACTAGTCCAGATAGCCAATTCTGTTGAAAACAGATTTGCAAGCGTCTGCTACAAATTTTATCGGCAGAAAAGACTAAGGATTCTATGCAAAATCTGTTGTATCAAACGATATTAGCGAAACACTAGCAGAAACAGAACAGAACTTACTGACAGTAGATCAGTAGCAGAAAACGAGCAAAATTTTTTCGGAGTAACCACAACGGATTGACGATAGAAACCGAACAAGATCTGTATTTCCTAGCATTTCGGTATTTAAAGGTTTTTAATATTTAACTCGGTAATTCCTTCGCTTGCCACACTATGTGACTTACTTTTTCGTACTCAAATTTCTGTTAGGAATGAATATAAAAACTGCAAAGCTACTGAAAAGTGTAGTAACTATTTCCATCAGTTTAATTTTTGATCATATTTGATACAATCTCAATAGGGGATTCAGGATAAATTATCTGTTTACTGCCTATTGCAGCTGCATGTTGCAAATTACATACTTTTTCTTAAAAGCAACTATGTGTTTTTTTACACCAATTGATTGGTCTCATTATTCTATGCATAAAAGTATTAAGGTAAGATTACCGAAAACTGAATGTTTTACAAGATATTTTGTATTTTATGTCAAAATACTGTAAACTTCAAGCCTTATAACTCGAAAAGTACTTAATGAAAAAATAACTCATTATAGTGTTTTGAAAAGCTCTCGAGGTAAGCTACAAGAATATGCATTGAAAAATAGGGGTTTCCGTTTAAGAAATTAAAGGTGACCTTCATGTGATCTTCAAACGACTATCCAAGATCAAACCAATAACACCATCTTATGTCCCCCTCAATGTCAAAAAACTTTTGTATGAAACATTTTTCTCTACGACCGCTCCCTACAAAGTTACGAGGGGTAATCTATGATAGATTAAAATTGGACACCTGTATACATATATAACATATGTTACATTACATATTAATTTATAAGAGGAAAATTACAATAAACTGTGATTACTTACCCGTAATACTTACCTATAACATTCTGCTTTATTGTACTTATATAACATTAATATAACTGTATTTATGCTGGGATCGAATTAAATATTAAAAGCATTTTCATAAATAACGCTCTAACGTCACGTTCTCTATTTCATTTAAATGGCTAAAAACAGCAGATTCTGCTCGGTTTCTGTTGCCAAACTGTTGTCAGATTTTGTTAGCAGACTCTGTCGGCAAATCACAAGTCTAATGCGGACACAGTTGATGCCAACTTTCTACAAATTTCTGATTAAACCTGTTACCAATCTGCTGGCATATTGCGCGTAGTTTATTGGGTAGTTTGAACCTAATTAACTCACGACTTGCCGTTCAACATATGATTTGTCTAAACTAATCAGCAAAATTTATGTTTCTTAACAACTGATAACAATTATGGTTGTCTGTTATATACAAGACTTACTTTAACAGACGGTCAATTTTCTATTCATTAACATGTCGATTATTATTAAAAGTAAAGCAATTTAAAAAATTGATAATTTTGATTCTTTTTTCAAAGCTCTGTAATTCGTAGCTCTGTAATAATGCTAAGATCTTAGGACATATATTTATATAAACTTTTTTGTTTTTTTATGACTAATCACTTCCCTGTTCAGGTTTTGAATCACTTTGCATACATCGTATGCATATATCATATGCAAGCTATTACATCCACTATGTATATAACTGATTTAATTTGTGTTATTATTATATTGCGGTTTACAGTGTGATGTAATTATCATTCGAGGATTATGTACTCAATGAAACTTTGAATACGACTAGTCAATTGAACGTCGATCAATTAAAAATCATTGTATAATTTGCTATTTTTCATACAAAAAACTAACAATCAAGAATTAATCTAATTTTCATGATAATTTATGATTCATGATAATGTCCAATAGTTTTAAATCATTTTGTATTCATATAAATTTATATTTCATTTATAAATATTATGAACTAATCTATCACATGTATAAATTATCGAAAGTAAAATTGATCTTATACATACGCATAAACTTTGGTCAATCATATCGATCAATGATCAAACTGATCGATTTTTATTCGCAAGAAGATTAAAAACCGCAGGATTAAAAATGCGAAATGATTGAAGCATGTTCCAATATGCTCTGGAATGAAGCTAATACTTTCAATTGGTTATTATTGATATCACTTCTTAGATTTCGATCTACGCGTTTTACGGTTTAAAATTCGATTTATATTTAGTAAACGAGTCGTCGACGTAGAGGTTCAGCTATAGACGTTCAACTTGTTGGTTCATTCATCGAAGCTAAACATATATTACTCTAAAAGCGCTACAACATCGCAATAATGACCGAAATATCATATAGTCCTTTTACGATGTCCTTTTACGATGTATTTTTTCAATAAAAAATTTAGAAATATGGTTTGATGACAAAACGTGGAAAAGTCATTCTACAATAAAAACTGGCAGACTTTTGCATTATTTATAATGTATGCATTCGATATTTCGACGTAAGAAATCTCAATCATCCTTAATAACTTAATTTAAAAACCGCATATTTACTGTCGTCGCTTATGAATGTCTATATATATACGTATACACAGATCGCGCATACGTAAAAAATTTATAATGCAATGTTATTACAATTGTGTTGTAAAATAATGATAAACATCACATTGATTTTTTTTCTCCGCGGCTTGTTCAGCTTTTCTTGCAGCGTATAACAGATTACACGTGACAGACAGTGCAAAGGATGCAGCAATCGATGCTACACACTGTCAGGGCTGCTGGTTTCTTGATGGAAATCTTGTTCAGGTTCCTCCATTTCGTCGCTCTCGTTCAATGGACTTGGTTCTTCCAACTGATACTGGTTAAAGCGTGTTAATGTATGATCTGTGTGTAACAGATCATGATGATGATAGCAATGGTGATCGTCAATTACACATTGCGGTGGCAGGTCGTCGATTGGCACGCCACGTGATTGTCGTCGTAGCCTTCGATGGCAGACCAAACAGAACATCAGGACGACTAGGATGCTGCCAATCGCATAGGCTACCGGTATTGCATAATTGTCTCCTGGTATCGCCATAATGCCTGCAATTCGCGTTATATGTGTATACATTATGCGTGTATATAATATAGAAATAATTATATAATAATATTTAAATATATGTATATATATATATATGCGCGCGCGCGCGCGCGCGTGTGTGTGTGTGTCTTTATCTGTATACAAGCGCGCGCGTGTGCGTGCATATGTGTTATGCTCCTGCTGATATTTCTGAAAATTGCATGTGTGTGATTATCAATCAAGTACGTTATATCAGATCAATCAAAAAATGACAAAAGATCGGTTTGTAAGACGAGAGATAAGCAGAATCTAATAAGAGAATCGGACCGCGGTGTCGTGTGGATATATCGGAATAATATTATGATATTTAAAATATTATTCTGTGTTCTTAAACGTTCTTAAACGTTCAACTCTGAATTAATAAATAATTTACAACAAAAAAGAAGAATAATTCGCGCACCTCCCACAGCGCTCGGCTCTTAATTAGCCTGCTTAAATTTGATTGTAAATATTTTGTTTTCTGTTCCATTGTAGTATTTTATTGTCTTAAAATATTTCCTTAGAAGTATTTCCTCCATTAATTTCACAAGTGCAAGTGTGCCGCAAGATTCAAGCGCTTGAAATCGTGAGAAATCGTAATCAATCAGTGGACGTAATATTTTGAAGGCTTGTTCGGAATATTGCAATAACATTACAACTTTACAACGTTACTTCGGAATTTTCAGCGAAGGCGACAACATTGTACGCTGCATAGGAAGAACTGCAGAAGAAATGGCAATAATAACAGTAACAGAAGATAGAATTCTTCGCATTAATTGAACAGAGAGATCAAATAATTACACGTATGAAGGAACGAGTGCAACAGCTAACATATATATATCTATGTTATATTAATATTATATAAGTACAACACAATTGAATATTACAGATCATATTGCATAAGTATTACCGGTAAGCTACCCCTGATTATAATTTTCTGCTCCTAAATGTAACATATGTAATATAACACATTATATCGTTGTTACATCGTAGTTATATTCTATATAAAATTAATAATTGGTCAAACGTAATTAAATAAATAATAAAATAAATCACATTTAATTCATAAAATTCGAGATTTAAATTAAATAGAAAAAATTCCGATTTTTCGCTTCAAATAGGCAGTAAATGGATTATTTTAGTTTTGCCTGGTTTCGTCGCGTAATAGCAAGCGAAAAAATATATATGTAACAATATTATATTGCAATGATTTATTATTGCAATGTTTTATTATTGTTACGATTGGTTATTTCTATCCTTCTCGTCATTACACATTATAAGTATGTATACTCGTATTCATTGGCACACGCGATATATGTGTCGCTCAACGAGCGATATCATCGCACATCACACATGCGCGTCCCTGATAAAAAAAATCGATAGGAAACGATAGAAAACGATTATATCGTTTTTAATCGTAGTTATGAATCCGAAGTTAATGAAAGAATATCGTAAATGTACGATTAATTCTTTAGCGTTTCCTTTCGTAAGTATCCTACTAATACATACGTCAAAATGACGTTAGAAATTGATCAGGGAATGACCAAAAATGGCCAATGTAATGCCGTTAAAATGACACGAAAATGACGGACTAATGTCACGGACCGATGACGACATTTCAAGACGTTAAAGAGACGTGACTTTATGACCTTTTTTAGCCTTTTAATGATATTTTAATAACGTTTTATAATAATGTAGAGGATTGTAAAAATCAAAGTTATATACAAATTTATTTTATTTTAAACGAGATTTTTATATATAAATACATACATTTTGTTTTGTGTTTATTTAATTATTATCTGTAGCGGTCTACCGACCTCACTACTTACAACACAAAAAAGAGTCCACTAGGTCTTTGGTATTGATTCCGAAGACTTGAGCCGTGGATAGCTGGCTAGGCGATCGAATATCGATCGCTCGCTTTATTTCATCTCCCAGGCGAACCTTGAATTCGAGAAAGTCCGCCTCCTAGTGGCGAAAGTCCGAATTCCCGCTCACGGCGCCGTGCATTTTATTTATAAAAATGACTTAAAATTCACGATATTATGACGTTTTTGTACAACGTCATTAAGACACAAAAAAGACGTTTTAAATTAGGTATTATTTGATCATCTGACGTCATTTGAGGAGTAATCACCAGTTTTTGACGTCATTTTGACGTAAGTGTGCTACCTGGGATGTTATCGTTTCTTATCATTTCTTTTTGTAGCTAATAATCGTGAATATACGGAAATCTATTGTAAATTGATAAATTTTCTGTCATTTCCTTTCGTAATTACCCACACAGTATGCATATCCAAAAAAACGTCCACAGAAAATATCTCGAAGACATCTTTAAAATAGAATATCTTCGGGATGTCCTCTGAACGTCTTTTGAATACAATGCATGTTGTGATATCTATTTATTACGTTATCGCTTCTTATCAATCTCTTTAGTTTTCAATCATTCAATTCTCGAACATATATCGCGTAAATCTACGAATCCATATTATTATTTTTGATAAATAAATATCTTATTCTTTTTTAATCATTTTTATTTGTGTTCGTGAATCCTCTAGTCTAAAGAAATGAGATATATATTGATAAATGATTGTAAATATACAATTGATTACGATAGATTTTCAATCATTTCTTCTTGATAAGATACGTTTTTAATCGTCTATCGTTGATGCATGATTAATAATTATAGGTTTTTTTTCATAATTGTACGATAGAAAACTTAGAGCTTTCTTTATTGTAAATATACAATTGATTACAATAGATTTTCAATCATTTCTTCTTGATAAATTCCAATAAAACGATAGAAAACGATACATCTCTATAAGAATTCTATCGTATTCTAACGATTGAATCCGCTTTCAAAAGAAAATGAAAGAAAACGATAGGAAACGATAACATTTCTTTCGAAATCTAAAATGTGAAACAATAGGTTACGACAGGAAACGATAAGATTCTTTGCAAATAATATCGGTTGTTATCGTTTTCTATCGATTTTTTTTATCAGGGCTGCGAAATATGTAGCGGCAGGATCTATAATCAATATCGCGTATCCTTCTTCTTCATACCGCCGAGCTGATAGGATGATCAGAGTCTCACATCTCATTATCAGTTATAGTTCAATTAAATAAATTGAGTTGTGTTAGCATAATCGATTATGCCTGTTTACTTTCTACTCCCATAACCAACAATTACATACTGTTGTAACGTTGCTAAATAATAGATATGGTACATTACAGTATTATATCATATAAGTAACTTACGTTATATTATTTGTTACCCTTATTTGTTATATTACTGCAATAAACAGTGTTTACTGGGTATATATATTTCCAGTCAGACAAGTCTGTTCGAACAAATTTTGCCAAATGTTTGCTACAAATTTTTGTCAGCAGAAATGCTATAAATTTAGTACAGAATCTGTTAATTTTAATTATATCAACAGATTGTCACTATAACAGAGGCTGTTGACATAGTCTGACAGCAGAATTTGCGGCAACATTGACGGCAGAAACCGAACGAGATCTGTAGCTATCTGCAGCTATTTGCACCTCTTGCTCGGTTTTTGCCTGCAGTAGATTCTGTCGTCAGGTTACAAACCTAATGCGGACACAATAATGCGAACTTACTAGCAATTACTGAGTAAATCTGTTGCCAATGTTGCGCATATTTTGCTTACTAGGGAGGTTCCGGCCCGCATCGCCCGTCCGTGTTTTCAATGTATGTAATGATGTTTATAATAACATAGTTCCACAAAAATTTCCAACTTTCTGCATATGTTAGAAGGGATAAAGTTCCGAAAAGGGCTTACCTCCGATTTCGATCAAACTTTGTAGAAAGCTTCCTTTCAGGTTAAAATAGAAGCCTCTAAAAGGAATTTTGGCGACTTCTATCAGAAAGTCATTTTTTGAAAAAAATAGGGTAAAACTTTACGAGTGGCCTGCACTTGGACACGGTACATTTGGACACCGTTCATTTGGACACGATCAATTGGACACTGTCAATTGGACACCGTTCCTTTGGAAACCGCTCATTTGGACACCGTTCATTTGGACACGGTTCCTTTGGAACGGCTTATTTGGACACAAAAAGAAATGCTCGCCGTTCATTTGGACACGAAAATGCGCGACCTGTGCAGTTGGACACGAGAATGCGCGGCCTGTGCAGTTGGACACAAGAATGCGCGGCCTGTGCTGTTGGACACGAGAATGCGCAGCCTGCGCATTTGGACACGAGAATGCGTGGCCTGTGCAGTTGGACAAGAGAATGTGCGGCCTGTGCAGTTGGACACGAGAATGCGCGGCCTGTGCAGTTGGACACGAGAATGCGTGGCCTGTGCAGTTGGATAACATATGTAATTATTTCTATCAGTTTAATTTCTGATACGATTCCCATACAGGGGAATTCAGATATTAAACTGATTTTTGAAAAATCGAACAGATAAACGTCAGACTTGTCGATGACTGGTCGAAATTTAAGCCTATTTTTAAGTCGAATCGACTACAAATTTCGATCGTCAATTCGATCAATCATTTCTGGTTGGGTAGTGATTAAACCAATTGTGATGTTAAATGTAAGACTAATAAAAAGATAATATTTTTATTGTTCTAAAATAAACATTGAATTTATCTGATTATATATATATATTAAATTTATTATCATTTCCTGCAATATTTATCTGGCCCGATAGAAATCGACTTGACGTCGACTAGACGTCGATTACGCAGTTCGAGTCGACAGGAGATCGACATGAAAGACAAAAAGAGATCGATGTCGATGTCAATTTCGATCCCATTTCGAACCCGCATATCGATGTCGATTCGACCAATCATTTCTGGCTGGGAACATATCCTAATGTACGGCGTGCACGTTATCGCGTCCACTGCACAGGCCGCGCATTTTCGTGTCCAACTGCACAGGCCGCGCATTCTCGTGTCCAACTGCACAGGCCGCACATTCTCGTGTCCAACTGCACAGGCCGCGCATTCTCGTGTCGAACTGCACAGGCCGCGCATTCTCGTGTCCAACTGCACAGGTCGCACATTTTCGTGTCCTACTGCACAGGGCGTACATTTTCGTGTCCAAATGAACGGCAAGCATTTCTTTTTGTGTCCAATAAGCCGTGTCCAATGGAACCGTGTCCAAATGAACGGTGTCCAAATGAGCGGTTTTCAAAGGAACGGTGTCCAATTAACCGTGTCCAAATGAACGGTGTCCAAATGTACCGTGTCCAAGTGCACCTCTCCCAAACTTTACAAAAGAATACCCAGCGGTAATTATTTACTTTTAGGTGAGCACCTCAGAACGACCTCGACCTTGACATATGTTGTCAAGGTTATGATCCTGAGTAACATTCAAAAGGTTTTAGCCGTCGGTCATTTTTCATTAAAAAGTTATTAACAAAAGAAGTTTGGAGAACATACCAGTTAACATTAGTGCTCAAGGACATAATTTTCTGATGTGTATGTAACAACAGTGGCAAGGTCCACCCTCATCATCCCCTGCTTTCAGTGCGAAACGAGGTCTATGTTCTTACAATTTCACATGAGTTTGCAACTTTCCACGCGACGCGTTCGATTTACAATGACTATACAGACAATAATTTGATACTACTACCTGATACTGAAACGAACATTTTTCCCATTTACGAACATTTACGAACATTTTTTCATTAAACAGTAAAGTTATTAACAAAGAAAGTTTATTAAATCGCATAGAAAGTTGCAAACTTATGTAGAATTGTAGAAACATATACCTCGTTTCGCATTGAAAACAGGAGATGATGGGGGTGGACCTTGTTTCGCGTGGAAAGTTGCAAACCCATGTGAAATTGTAAAAACATAGACCTCGTTTCGCACTGAAAGCAGAGGATGATGGAAATGGACCTTGCTTTGCGTGGAAAGTTGCAAACCCATGTGAAATTGTAAGAACATGGAAGTATAATAACGATAATATTAAATCGACATTACAGCAAGTAAACTTTTTTTGTTAATAACTTTTTAATAAACAATAACCGACGGCTAGAATCTTTTGAATGTTACTCAGGGTTATGACCTTGACAACATATGTCAAGATCAAGGTCATTCTGAGGTACTCCTTTAAAAGTAAATAATTACCGCTGGGTCTTTTTTTGTAAAGTTTTACCCTATTTTCTTTTAAAAAATGACTTTCTGAGGAGTTGCCAAAATTCCTTTTAGAGGCTTCCATTTTAACTTGAAAGGAAGCTTTCTACAAAGTTTGATCGAAATCGGAGGTAAGCCCTTTTCGGAACTACACCCGTATGGACCTTATCATATTAAAAACACCAATAAGTCAGATCTCGTTTCGCAGAGAATATTGCAAATGCATGTGAAATCATATAATTATAGATCTTGTCACACTAAAAGCATCAGGCGATGCGAATCAGATTATATAGAATACTCAAAATAAATTCGTTGTTTAGTACAAAATTAAAGGGTCACCCAAATATCGAAAAAAATATCGAAATTGCTTTTTGCATTTTCTTAAAATTTGAAGTTTTAAAAAGATTTTAAACTAAGTTCGATGTCGAAATTCCAAAAATTGACCAAGTTATGTAATTCATAGGGAGGCGGGTCGGGCTACCGTGCGAATGAGTCACGGAACTCAATTCTAACCATGAAGCCTTTTATGTTCTTGCATTCCGAGGGTGACGTCATTTATTCAGGACTAACGGTCTTCGGAGACCTAGTGCAGGAACCGTAAATTAAAATTCAAGGTTTCAGGGTAGCTGTTTGTTAGATATACGTATTTAATCTTTCGTAAATTGTGCTGAAGAGCGTCTAAAATCAGTTACAAAAATGTCGTTGTGCGAGTTCTTGGAAAAGGAAAAAAAGATAATCTAAGAGTTATAAAAATAAGAGTCGACCTTTAAACAGACACAAAATGGAACGGACGAAGCAAATACAAGTGCCTCTGTAAAGCTAAGGACTTGCAAGGAAACTAAGGTGAAGATATCGATTGATGTTTCCAGTGATTCAAGTTTTGGATACCGCATTTTAAATCTTGTAACAATTTTTTCTGTAATTAATAGTGTCGTTGTAAAACATGTTATGGTGATATACGTTTCGAAAAAGCAAGCATTCGTGGATTTTGATTTAAATTGATTTTATGTGACTCCTGTAAGACGACTAATGTGAATTCTAGCCCAATTATAGGGGATAAAGTTGATGAAAACCGGTGAATAATTTTTGCATTTTGAGAATCGGTTTAGTAGGAATTAAAAAGTTTTGTGGTATAATGAACTTGGCAAAACCTGTACAGCTATAAAGACTCAACAACGTCACAGGACTTTGTTAAAAGAAGCTAAAGATATGCATTTAAAGTAGAAGGTACGTTTTATGATGCTGGAATAGCAGATTAGAGGTAAAACAAAAAAGTTCCATTTTATTATATAAAAAAGTCGTTTCGTTTTTTAAGGCTGAATTCGTTAGTTATAAGGCTTGAAATTTACAGTATTTTGACATAAAATACAAAATATCGTGTAAAACATTCAGTTTTCGGTAATCTTACCTTAATACTTTTATGCATAGACTCATGAGACCAATCAATTGGTGTAAAAAAAAACACATAATTGCTTTCAAAAAATATGCAGCTGCACGTTGCAAATTACATACTTTTTTTTAATAGCAACTATGTGTTTTTTTACACCAATTGATTGGTCTCATGATTCTATGCATAAAAGTATTAAGGTAAGATTACCGAAAACTGAATGCTTTACACGATATTTTGTATTTTATGTCAAAATACTGTAAATTTCAAGCCTTATAACTCGAAAAGTACTTAATGAAAAATAACTCATTATAGTGTTTTGGAATGCCCTCGAGATAAGCTACAAGAATATGTAATGAAAAATAGGGGGTTCCATTTAAGAAATTTAAGATGACTTTCACGTGACCTTGACAACGCTATTCAAGGTCGTACTAATATTACTATGTAATGCGTTACTTGAAACCCTACAACTTTTGTCTGAAATATTTTTGTCTGCCGTTCTCAGTTTTCGAGATATTCGGCTGGCACGGGTGGTCTGATATACCCTGTATATGAAGAGACCGGAAGGACTCGAAACAAAAGATAAAACACTCGTTTGTAAATTAAATCGAAGTTTATATAGGTTAAAGCAATCTTCGCGAGTATGGAATTCGAGGTTGAATGATTTGCTAAAATCTTACAATTTTAAACAGTTCGAAACTGATGGATGTATATACAAAGGGACCGTGGACGATGCGTGAACGATAGTTTATTTACTACTATATATAGATGACGCTCTTCTCTTGTCTTCTAGTACAAAAGCACTAGACATAGTAATGAAGCATTTAGCAAAAAGTTTTAAAATAACTCCCAGAAATGGAAAGTACTTTGCCGGCTTAGAAATAACGTGAAACAGAAGTAATAAACAAATATATTAGTCAGCGCGCATATATCAGAAAAATCATTCTCCGTTTTAACATGCACACGGCTAATTCGCAATCTGTTCCTTCGGATCCGAATGTATTTCTTAGTAAAAGCTCGGGTACATAGATTAAGTTGCGTTTCCGTACAGAGAAGCGATAGGCTCTTTAATGTTTGCTGCTATAGTATCTTGACTAAACATTATATATGCAGTGGGAGAAGCGAGCAGATTTTTTGAGGCTCCAAATCAATCACATATCAGCGGTTAAGAGAATATTTAGATATTTATCAGGTAAAATAAATTTGGGAATAGTTTACGGGACAAACTCCTTAAATCTCATTGGTTACACTGACGCAGATTTTGCTCAAGATAAGAACAGTAGAAAATCCACTACTGGATACGCATTTTTGTTATCGGCATTATTAAATGGAAAAGTCATCGACAAAGCGTTTACTTTCTATGACGGAAGCCGAATATATAGCGGGATGTGAAGGAAGGAAAGAAGCCATTTGGCTCAGTCAATTGCTTAGTGATACAGGCACAAAAGGGAACGATGCAATTCCGATAAATATATATAATCAAAGTGCGATTCGTATAATTAAAAATCGTGAATTTCATAGCCGTGAATTTCTAAACACATAGAAACTAAATTCCATTTCATAAGAAAAGCATATAATTCCAAAAAAGTTCCTGTAAACTATGTACCAAGCAACGATCGATTAGCCGACATATTTACAAAACCATTGAGTAAAGATAAGTTTATATCCATGATACCTAGATTAGAAATGCGAACAGTGGACAACAAGTGGGAGTGTTAGAATATATCGTTGCCTACCAAGTTAAACTGAATCGCCGCGCTTTTGCTTACGAGGCACTTGCATCAACTTCCTTTATTATTATATCAGTATCCGTTGCGGTTCAATTATCGGTTACAAGTTTTTGATCTTTTCTATCCTTGTGAATCACACAAATTATAGTGCGATCTATTCTTTAACCATATTTTTGTATAATCACAAGATAATAAACACATATTCTTTTGGACTAGAAGCTGCAAAGAGTTTATCAGGAAAAATTAGGTCATAAGATTGAAAACATCATTTTTTGCGCTTTTCCTTATACCAATACAGAGTCTTCAGAAGTTCGGTAAAGCCAGTAAAATGATTCACTTTTTTTACAAAAATTAGTATGTAAAGGTCTCTTGAATTACTGATATGAATGTGGAATCAGATTTTCAAAATTCATAATGGCAGATCCAATATGGCGGATCAAAATTTCAAAAATTTAATTTTCGTGAAAATCAGTAGGCAAGAGTTTTATTGATCACTGATAACAAATCTGAAGACAGAATTTAAAAAATCAATATGGCAGACACTTAATTTTCGGTTCGCCATAAATGATGTTTTCAATCTTATGACCTAATTTTTCCTGATAAACTCTTTAGGTTCGATCCTTTTCATACTTTTTACGTACACTACAAGTCTTAAGCTTCATTTTGAGCTGTTGTAGCCATTTGTATCACGTCCCAATTAAAAGTTATACCTTAAAAGTGTAAAAAGTGTAAAAAATGCCCGTTCTCGCATTTTTAGGTTAGGATATCTCGAAAATCTGACGCGCAAGCAATTTTTACGGCTGGATTCGTAATCAGCGCTAAAATATCTACAAGAAAACACTTAGGGAATCTCCGAACCTTTTTGTGTGTCGACCAGTGTAATAAGTCTAATAATCGGCGGTCTTTTATACGGCTAATACCCGTTTCTATCAACACGGTTTAAAAAGTTAATCCCTAGTAACACTCGGTTAATTTAACTTAATCCGAATATTGGTTTCTACCAACTATTTGATGGCGTTTAAACTTACGTAAACCGAGTTTAACGGTCGATTTTGATCGTTTAGAAGTAGTTAAACCGCAGTTAAGAAATGTAATTAAAATATCCTCCATTTTCAAATATGAATCTAACCTATTTATTATTAGATGTAACCTGTTATTAATATAATAGCTTGTTTAAATCCTGTGTTGTAAATTGATAGCAAATAATTCTACATAATAAAAGCATGAAATGTGTGTGTGTGTGTGTGTGTGTGTGTGTGTGTGTGTGTGTGTGTGTGTGTGTGAAAATATTTACCTGTTTTATATATAAATACATTCTTTTATTAGCAAAATATTTTCTGGTCTTTTTCTTTAAATTGTCCCAACAACTTTTCAAACATTCAGCATTTCTAAATTCACCGGCAGACTACTAGAGTAGTAGAGTACTATTAAATAATATTTCTATTACCTTCCAGCATTTATCTTTATCTTTTGAGGTTAATATGTCTGATTTTTTTTTTCAATTATACTTTTATATTGTAATACTAAATTTATTAATGTAATTTTTTCCACTTCTGAATAATTTGGGGCAAGTTTACGTTTACTCGTCATATCTTTTATATTTATTGCATCCATTGAAAAACTGATATGGGTATATTATAACTGATATAAACAGTATTATTTTTGTATTTACTATCAAGACTATTTTAGAGCCAACGTTTGACCAATCAGCGTTCTATCTTCAAATATTTTCTAGTTACTTTTGAGTTATATCACATAAGGTATAAGTTTAGTTAAACGATGTCGATGTAATCGTTCGTAGAAATCAATTGGCATTATTCTTGGATTAAACTGAGGTTTTTTAACCGAAGTTTCGCTAAACTGCAGGTTAAGGCAAAGTTGGTAGAAACGGGCATAATTGCCGTAATTCGATAATACTCAGAAACGTTCAACTATCTTTGGTGTCAAGCATTGGCTTTCAGTACTGGCGGCGAGTGTTCCCGCCGCGGACCATCAGCTATATAATGGCCGTTAAAAAATATTTAAGACTTTTAAAAACGGCGCGATGCGCCTCTGCCCTGCGCGTGTTCACCGGGCGGCCAACTTCCGGCGAATGATCGGCCGGATAACGATGAGGGAAACGCGACATAGGCCAATATTCATAGTCCGATCTTATATTTAAGATCGTCTTAAGTCTGGTCTGAGGTTGACTTAAGATCCCATTTAACCAATCAAATGGCTGCGTAGCATTTCAAGCTCGGACTTAAGACAATCTTAAAATATAAGATCGGACTATGAATACGGGCCATAGCTTGTTCTACATATCATGTTTTACATATATATATATATATATATGTATATATACATATGTATATATACATACATATATTCCACATATATGTTCCACATATCATGTTCCATATTACACAGCAACAATAAAGATAAATGATTTTGAAACATACATATATACAATATATTACAAAATAACAAATAATTTCTACATAAAAGAATAGTGTGATGCATTTTTAATAACATGCAAAAAAACTATTAACTAATAAAAAAATATTGATTAAATAAATGCTTAAAAATATTTAAAAATTAAAAAATGACAAAAAATACAGTAAATATTTACTCGTCATATCTTTTATATTTAAAAACATACAGAGCACTGATCACAATGATTTCGACAAATGTTATAGAGAAGTTTATTCCTGGATCACATATACTTGTAATCAGTGATCTCAGATCGTCGGATTTTTTGACTCATGCGCGCCGTACACCCCACCACCTGATATACATATGCGTAAATGTGCACAGCTGATCACATAACCGCTTCGATAAATTGCCTCAAGTTCAGCGCAGGATACTTCTTCCCAATAAGCAAAATGTGCGCAATAGTTACCAGCAGTTGGCAACAGATTCACTCAGAAATTACTAGCAAATTGACATCAATTGTGTTGGCAATGGACTTGTAATCTGCCGGCAGAGCCTGCTCACAGAATCTGACAGCAGATTGGCGACAAAAACCGAGCAAGATCTACGCGTGCGCACAATCTGATAGCAGATTGGTAATAGAAACCGAGTAAGAGTTAAGGTGCCATTACATGGTAGCACCGAGCGTTTGCGCAGACGTTGAACGAGATAGATTCCAGCTTCTTACGGCTAATAACATGGTAAGTCATACGAATATGGTCAAGATCAAAAGATTATATTCTAATATGCACACATTAATACTGAAAATTAATATTTATTAACATTATACATTCCTAACAGCACACAAAAGATGTTCAAAAGATGTTCAGAAGACATCCTCCGGATATTTTACATCCTCTGGATGTTCTCTGGACATCTTTTGAACATGTGTGCTGTTAGGGAATAGATATTATTAAACAAAATATATTATAGAACATCACTACCAGCAGTGCATATTGGAATTTAACCAAGCATTAAAGAATTAATAATAATATCTATTATATGTATAATGTTAATAAATATTAATTTTTAGTATTAATATGTGCATATTAGAATATAACCTTTTGATCTCGATCGTATTTATATGACTTACCATGTATTATATAGTTGTAAGAAGCTGGAATATATTATCTCGTTCAGATTGAGCAATTCAGATGAGCAATTTTCTGCGCAGACGCTCAACGCTGCCATGTAAACCTAACCTAACCTATCCTAACCTAACCTTTACAAATGGCTGCAGATCCTCAGGGTTTCTGCCGCCAATCTGCTGTTAGATTATGTCAACAGACTCTGTTACGATTCTGTTGACAGTCTTACGATATATATATTGTATGACGGTATATATATATACCGATTATAATCGAAATTAACAGACTCTGTGCTAAATTTTTGTAACCTTTTTGTTGATAAAAATTTTTAGCAGATATTTGGCAAAATCTGTTCGAACAGACTTGACTGATTGGGGTCTTTGATTTTCAAACTGAAATTTATTTATTTTATCTCCTATCTCTTCAATTATACTATATGTATATGTATACACCTCTCTATTAATTATAAGCACTAAATTATTATTTCTACAATTACTGCATAGTACAATAAATATATGAGCGGAAAAAGCGGAGCCCCTCCTCCTCCCCCTCTTCACCGTCATTTCGAAAATAAATTTGACCTAACTCAAACTTATTTTTATTTGAAATTAAAATTAGTTTTGAGTTAGGTTTGAATTAAGGTTAAAATTTTTTCGGCAAAGGGAAGAAGAAAAGAAGAGAAGAGGACGGAATCCACAGTCCACACGTTCACTTAAATATGCAAATACAAGTAATGTAGAAATCATACTTGCTCAAATTATCACATTTGACATTTGTTTGCATTACTTTATTCGTTAATAATTTTTTAAATCAAGTTATTAATGACGGTTAAAAACGTTTTAAAATTATTCAGAATCATCAATTGACAATAGATACCAAAATCAAGGTAATATCTTCTGTTTGCTTTCTTATATACTCTCAACAAAGTTTAAAAATTACTACAATTTAACGTAAAATATCTCAAAAACTATAAAAAAATAGTGACTAATTCAAAATGCATATTGTTTAGATTTCTTGCAACTTAAACTATTTTTATAAAAAAGTTTATCTCCATAGTATCAATTCTGTAACTCAAGTGAGATCATTCACTTTTCGCACATTCATCTCATGTGAATTTGTTCGCGCGATTCTGTAACGTAGTGAAAATACGAAGCGAAAATACGAAATCACTTGACTTGCTAGTGTGGGGAAAAACGTTTTGTCAGAAATTGTACTTGATAATAATCATAAATGTTTGAAGGTTCACCATTTCAAAAACAGCTTTTACAACTGTTATGAATAAATTCCTTTCTTTCTGTGTGTTTATGCAACAAACTGTAAACGGCGCGTGAGGATTACGGTCCACGAAACAATAGCGAAAACGAAATAAACGGAAGCACAAATTGTTGTTCCCGCCATAGAGGGCAACACGGGTCCCGGATATTGACGCCTTTTTTGTTCTTACTTAACTTAACTTACTTCCGTTTATGTTCTTATAAAAAGATAACACGTGTCCACAGTGTAAAATTATTAATCTTTTAATAAATAAAACATCGTATTGAAATAATCAAATAAAACGACAGGTTATGGGCGCAGCACCCTAATCGCATCGGATTTAAGTCGACGTAATAATTAAAAGAAAAGAAAACTGTGAAAACACGGTGGAAGCCGAAACTAACCTTAAAGCTGAAAGAATAAAAATCAATCATGACCGGGCATACGGTAAATATTGAAAAATTAAACAAAGAAAACTTCGACACATGGAAGTTGCAAATAGGGGCGATCTTGATAAAGAATGATCACTGGGCGTACGTCAACGGAACCAAGCCCGCCCCAGAACTAGAAATCGCAGAAGACAACGTAACAAACGCTGCTGAAATCGAAGCTTGGGAAACAGCCGACCAAAAAGCAAGGGCGGACATAATATTGGCCATGTCCCCGTCCGAGCTGTGTCACATCAAACACTGCACAACCTCGAACGAAGTGTGGAGGAAACTCGAAGAAGTTTACCATTCCAGAGGAATGGTAAACCGCGCGTAAGGCAACACTATTAAAACAATTATTATTCGCTAAAATGAAAGACGGTGAGAACATGATGGACCATCTAAATACATTTTTCGGTACTGTTGATAAACTATCAGAAATGGAAATTTTAATAGCCGAAGATCTACTTGCTATACTTTTGTTATACAGTATACCTGACAGTTATAAAAACTTTCGCTGTGCTATTGAAGCGAGAGATGAACTGCCAGCACCTGAAGCCTTAAAAATAAAATTGCTAGAATTCAATGCAAGAAAAGAAAAAATAGTCCAATCGAATCAACAAACGCAAGATGCCTTTTTTACAAGAACGTCTGGAAGTCGTAATCAACGATTTCAACGCAAGAATGATTTACAAAAGAATACTGGAAACACAAAAATTGATTCGAATAACTCTGATGGGCAGAAGAAAACTTATAAATGTAACTTTTGTAAAAAGGTAGGACACAAAGCAACGGATTGCTGGAAAAAGGCAGAAAAACAAAAGGAAAATACGAAGTAAAGCGCCTCGAAAGTAGAAGAAGATGCATTCTTAGCTGTTACATCAAGACTGGAGGAAAAGGCCACAATCGCAATAGCATTAAACACTAAAGAAAAATCAAATAATTGGTGCGTAGACAGTGGAGCAACCTCACATATGTGTCAAGACAAGGACAAGTTCTCTGACATAACCCCCATAACAAATCAAAAGGTACGTCTCTCTGGCAGTAGACGGAACAACTGAAGTCATTGGTAAGGGCACGGTTTATTTAACTGTATCCAACGGTAAGACTCAAAAGAAAATAAGATTAGATAATACTCTTTATGTACCTGATCTGAAAACTAACCTTTTGTCTATTTCCAAAACAACAACAAACGGGTACGAGGTCAGCTTTGATCACACACAAGCTATAATAAGGAATCCGTCCGGAGGACCTGTAGTTACAGCTAAAAGAAGAGGAGACCTGTACTTTGTCGAAGAAGCGATCGAGAGCGCAGCTATGGTAAAACACAAAACAAACGAAATCGAAGAGTGGCACAAGCGCTACGGACATCTTAACGAGAAAGATTTGAGAAGTCTGATCTCCAAAAATATGGTCCAAGGGATACGACTCAAACAAATGGACTCAATGCCAGTTTGCGAAACGTGTATACAAGGAAAACAATGTGCAACCCCATTCCCACAAGTATCGAATTCAAGAAGCGGAAAGATGCTTGAACTCGTCCACTCAGATATTTGTGGCCCTATGAGAACGAAGTCGGTTGGCGGAGCAGCCTATTTCGCAACCTTCATCGATGACAAATCGAGGTGGGTAGATGTCTACTTCTTAAAGTCAAAGAGTGATGTCAAAGAAGCGTTCCTAAAGTATAAAGCATTAGTTGAAAATCAGACTGAATGCAAAATAAAGGCCTTGCGGACTGACAACGGACTCGAATATTGCGGACCAGAATTCACGAAAGAAATGGAACGAGCTGGGATAAGGAGAGAACGCACAGTAGCTCATACACCTCAACAAAACGGTACAGCAGAAAGAATGAACAGAACGTTAGTAGAGATGGCGAGATGCTTAATGCTGCAAAGTAAACTGCCGCCCCGTTTCTGGGCTGAAGCAATCGCAACCGCCGCCTACATAAGAAACAGATGTCCCACAAGAGGCTTGGAAAACTCAACGCCTTTTGAAGCCCGATTTGGAGTTAAGCCCGATGTGTCTAATTTTAAAACTTTTGGATGCAGAGCATTTGCCTTGGACAAGACCCCAAACAAAGGTAAGTTTAAACCAAAGGCGAAAGAGTGCATCTTCATAGGATACTCGTGCGAGTCCAAGGCATACCGTTTATGGGATCCAGCGTCGAAGAAAGTCATCCGAAGTAGAGACGTGAAATTCATCGAAGATTCGACAAGTATAGAAACTGCAGATAGCCCAGCCGAATTCATGGAATTTGAAATATTTCTGGAAAAAACAAAGACAGAAGAAAATAGTCTAGAAAAACCGGAAGAAAGAATTTCAGAAGAAAAAGAAGAAAATAGTCTAGAAAAGACAGAAGAAAGAATTTCAGAAGAAAAAGAAGAAAATAGTCTAGAAAAGACGGAAGAAAACATTTCAGAAGAAAAGGAAGAAAATAGTCTAGAAAAGACAGAAGAAAGCATTTCAGAAGAAAAAGAAGAAAATGATTTAGAACTCACCAAAAAAGGCAACGTGGAAAAACCTGATAAAACAACGGCAATAGATAAAAACAATGAGACAAAGATACAACCTACCCCGTTTAAGAGGGGGCCTGGACGTCCCAGAAACGTAAAAACAGGCGAAAAAGGAAGACCACGAAAACTGTACAATTTGATAAAAACACAGCCAGAATCGGGAGCCTATGCTAATTACGAGACGAATTCACCATACGACGAAGAAATCAGTCCAAGTGTAGATGAAGCACTAGCCGGAGCATATGCAAGCGAGTGGAAGAAAGCGATGCAGTCTGAATTCGATGCCTTGAAACGGAGTAACGCTTGGTATTTAACCGAACGACCGAAAGACAAAAATGTCATAGGATGTCGATGGGTGCTACGAACTAAATATAAAGCAGACGGAAGCGTGGAACGGAGAAAAGCACGCCTGGTAGCAAAAGGCTATTCACAGCAACCAGGAATAGATTTTCAAGAAACATTCGCACCGGTCGCAAGACAAAGTTCCATACGAATTCTATTGGCAATCGCAACACAACTGGATCTCACTCTGTATCAACTTGACGTCGTGATGGCATACGTTAACGGAGATTTAGAAGAGGAAATACTCATGGAGCAACCCGATGGTTTTGTCGAACCTGGAAAAGAAAGCATGGTTTGTTCATTAAGAAAATCTCTTTACGGATTAAAACAATCAGGACGTCAATGGTTTAAAAAACTAGATAAACAACTGAGAGAATTTGGACTTAAATCCCTGGATACAGAAAAATGTATATATATTATGAAGACTGAAGACATATATCTAGTCGTTGTTATATGTAGACGATATTATTGTTGGAGCAAATAGATACGACGTATACCAAAGATTAAAACAAAATTTAACAAGCAAGTTCCAAATGAAAGATCTTGGGGCTTTACATTACTGCCTTGGAATTGAGTTCAAGCAAAAAAATAAATCTGTGACGATGAGTCAAATGAAATATCTTCAGAGCATACTAACAACATATGGCATGCAGGAAGCAAAACCGTTGGCAACTTCCCTCGATAAAAACAGTAAATCGAGCAAAGATATGGGACCGACGACCGAAGAAGAGATCGCCGAGATGAAGGACATCCCATATCAGTCACTGATAGGATCATTGATGTACCTGGCTGTTTCGACTCGTCCGGATATATCTTACGCAATCAGCGTTTTAAGCCAATTCAACATGAACCCAGGAAAAGCTCATTGGAGCGCCGCTAAACGTGTCTTAAGATACCTGAAAGGCACAGTTAAAAACGGTCTTAAGATACCTGAAAGGCACAGTTAACACCAAAATGGAGGTCCCGTTGATCGGATTTGTCGACGCCGATTGGGGTGGAAACGTCGATGACCGCGTTTCCTACACCGGATTCGTCTTCAAGCTAGCCAACGCAGCAATAACCTGGGAAGCCAGAAAACAGAAGTCAATTGCATTATCAAGCACTGAGGCAGAGTATATGGCCTTAACAGAAGCCGCCAAAGAAACCGTATACTTGCGCAACTTGCTAGAAGAAATGTGCTACCTGAAACACCAATCTGAACCAACAACAGTCTATTGTGATAATCAAGGTGCTCAAAAGCTGATGCGTAACCCAATGTATCACTCACGCACCAAACATATAGATATTCGGCATAAACGTCTCTCACGTAGTGAGAGACGTTTTCCAAAACGGAAGGTTAGACGTGAAATACGTATCCACCGAGATGATGATCGCAAATGTACTTACCAAGGGTCTATTCAAACCGAGCCACCAAAGATGTGTCAAGGAATTTGGTCTAAAAGATATTGAAGACAACCCGCGTTGAGAGGGGGTGTTGTTCCCGCCATAATATAGAGGGCAACACGGATCCCGGATATTGACGCCTTTTTTGTTCTTACTTAACTTAACTTACTTCCGTTTATGTTCTTATAAAAAGATAACACGTATCCACAGTGTAAAATTATTAATCTTTTAATAAATAAAACATCGTATTGAAATAATCAAATAAAACGACACAAATTTTCGATTAACTATTATAAATTTTTAATGTTCAAATAAAATCTAATTTCTAATAAACTTAATCGCTAAATTTATTAATAAAATATAAATGATAAACACGAAATTGATTCCGCGAACAACGGACGAAATACTTCCGCTAGCAACGGATAAAATTAACGTGAACACGACGAGAAAAGTGCTCTTTCGAAGTTCTCTTTCGCTCTATCTCTCAGTCTTTCTCTTTCGACTCATCATTCGACAAGAAATTTCTTGCCGAACGAACTCCCGTGAGATGGCTCACACTTTCACCATGATGAAAGTTACTGAATCGCTTGAACTGCTCACTTTTAGCATTTTCACTACATTTTAGTTACAGAATCGATACCTTTAGCTTTAAAATTTTTGAAAATATCTCTAAAACAAATATATAATTAGAAATATTAATTTTTAACAACTTCATTTTTCACGAAAATTTTGTTGTCTATAACTTCTGCAAAAAATATTTTGGACAAATAAAAAAATACGTATTTTTTTATTTTATGTATGTTTCACGTGAAAATATTTTCGATTCAAAAAATAAAGTTCGATTTAAAAAATACGAGATCAAAAAAGGTCCAATTTTGTCCGATTTGACGTAGAATTGCCCATATATAGGTATAATAGGAAAGTCCTCTATCGTTTTCCGATCTTCACAATAATTAATTTCTCATTAATTATTGTGAAGATCGCAAAACAATAAAGGACTTTTCTACTCGGTTTAACCCGCTCTATCTGCACACGGGTGGGGCGATTATTACCGGACATCCTGTCCCAGGCAGCACAAGACGTCTCAAGATCATCCTGAATGTGTCCAGGATGGTTCAGGACATTTCTAGGACGATAAATAAAAAAGAAAAAAAACGGCATCAAGAGTCACTTAGTGCGCAGTACTTAGGGCGCAGTACTTAGGGCGCAGAAATCATTTGTTAATTGAAATTATAATACATTTAGATCTTAGGATGCAGAAATAATTTATTAATTGAAATTATAATACAATAGCGTACGTTTCAACCCTTTCTTTGGATCATCTTCAGCGCAAATTAACAGTACTATACTTAAATACTAAACGGTCGTCGGATTAAGTATATACCCTAAGAGCACCAGTTGACGAAAAGTCGACGAAAAGTCGACTTTTATAAGTCGACTTACAAAAGTCGACTTTTTGTCGACTTGTAAAAGGTGACGGAAAGTCGACTTCTAGCAGTCATTTTTAGATATTATGCCATTGTTATCGTTTCTCCCTTGGGCCACCACACCGTCATAATTTCTGGGAATACCCAGTTAAATGGCACTGCAGCAGCCTATTCTGCAGTTACCACAACATAAAATTGATTGTTTGCAGCCGATGTATTCATCTTTACTACTGGGCAACTTTTTTTTTAACTTGACTATTATTTAGAGGTTATATATAAATTAATTATATATATTATTTATTTTATTAGGCTGCGTTCGGAGAGACGCTATTAGCGCTAACAGCGTCATTCTATCTTTGTTAAACTTTCAGTAAGTAACAAAGATAGAACGACGTTGTTAACGCTAATAGCGTCTCCCCGAACGCAGCCTTTAAAAATATATAATATTAATTTCATGTACAAAAAGTTGACTGAAACTTGACGTAAAAAGTCGACTTTGAAGTCGACTTTTAGTCGGCGTTTTTTGGGACATTCGCCGACTTCAAGTCGACTTGAAGTTGACTTTCGTCCTCAAAAAAGTCGGCTTTCCGCCAAGTCATTTCGGTGCAAAGTCGACTTTAAGTTGACTTAAAGTCGACCTTTTGCTCTTAGGGTAGTGTACTGTTAATTTGCGCTGAAAATGACCCAAAGAAAGGATCGAAACGTACGCTATTGTATTATAATTTCAATTAATAAATTATTTCTGCGCCTTAAGTACTGACTCTTGATGCCGTTCTTTTTCTTTCTTATTATATATTGTGGAGCCTTTATATCTCGTTATACTTCTAGGACGTTTTAAGATATGATTATAAATATATTTTATGAAAATTTTTAATATGCATATATGATTACTTTCAGTTATGTAGGATATTTAATATAATTTAGAAATTTTTAGTATTATAATAAAATATACATGTCCCGTAAATGTCCACTGGATAATCACAGGATGTTTGTAGAATATCTGACCTGCCTATTATCCCAGATAGCTCACAATGTCTCAGAATTATCCCAAACATATCCAGGACGTCCTGAGATATTCCCTACGACATCCTAAGTACATTAGATTTGTTTTCTTGCACTGGGTTTTCGCTCTTTTTCTCTCAAACATCCGAATATACATTTATCTCATTTCAAGTGCAGAAAGTGCTAAGGAGTTTACATAACGTGAACTTTAGGTTTGGCTACCCAGTAAACGCTAGATATTCCTGAAATATTCCGTTCGTATTCCAAAAGTTCCGTATATACCGGAATAGTAGAGGAATGTTCACAGAACATTCAAATAATCGTGAAATATTCAAAATATTCGATGAACACTAGTTGTATATGCAATAAGGAATATTCAGAGTACATTTTGGTATATGAATGGAACATACACGAAATATTCCATGGAATATTATTGGATTAATCTTATCGGACATTGGTGAAAACTGACGTGCGCATGCATCTCGTTACTCTGCGAGCGCAGCGGCTACTTGGTTGACTCTTGCGTTCACGTATACGTAAGCCCGTATTGCGCGTTACACATCGTGCATTGCATTTTTATATTCGAGTCAGTGTTTCATCATGCGGTATTCATTTTAATTATTTGCGTTTCGTAAGTGTCCCCCAGTGTCGGGGTCGTATACAATTAAGAAGAAGAAGAAGAGTCTTAACTACAGGGCAAGACGGATGTCTCGTGGCATCTTTTGTGTACTGCACACAGCTATTACGTGGCCATTACGCATTGCTTGTCTGTATTAAAATATATCTTTGAATAAATGAACAATATTCATAAATGAATACCATCTAAATAATTTATAAAACCGTTTTCTTAAAACAATCTTTACTATAGTATAATATATATCATTCTGAATACATGGTGGAATATACGTAGGATATACTCCGAATGTTTTTCATGTATATCCTGAGAATATTTCTGGAACATTCAAAATATGGATAAAAAAATGAGACATTTCGCGCTTATTTGAATATTCCTTGTACATTCTGTAAATATTCCGGAATGTTTTGGAATATTCTTGGGATGTTAATTTTGGATCTTAGAAACATTTTATGAATATTCTAGGAATATCTAGCGTTTACTGGGTAACTTCGGCTTCCGAGTTTGAGCCGCGTAAATTCTTTATTTGATTCCGACGTTTCTTAAACATTTCAGTTTACTTCATCAGGGAGGAACAACCTGATAATTCTTCCTCGTTGAAGTGAACTGAAATGTTCACGAAACGTCGGAATCAGATAAAGAATTTACACGGTTTAAACCCGGAAGCCAAACCTAATATTCATGTACACCACGAAAGCCTCGAAGAACGTGAACCATTTTCAGTATTAAATTTTCAGTATGGGCAGTAAATAAATAAAGGCAGAACGCAATCTTAACTTATATTCCATTTCAGAATTTGCTCTTTAAAACGTACGAAAAATATCCCTAACATATCTTATAGAAGTCCTTAGGATGTTCCACAGAATCCTCTGGATTCTCCAGAGGCTAATATTCGGCTATCATTTACTCTTCCTCAGGACGTCCAGAGGAGATCCGAGGATTAAAATGCGATGTCCTCAGGATCTTCTACATGTATGTCCTGGATGCCATTTGGATGTCCTAAGGACATCCTTGTACTATCTGGGGTATATTGTAATGTACATCCAAACCATGTATATGAGATGTATAAAAAAACATTCTATATACAGGATATTATTTTCATATAATGTAAAAAAATACATATACATATTATGTCCAATGTTATATGGGTACTATTCAACAAAGAATAGGAAATATTTTTCATATGCTAAAATTGCGCCATCTTCAAGCCGCTGAAACTCGGCAAAAAAACACAGATAAAAAATTAAAGAAACATTTTGAAACTTAAAGTTTCAACTTTAACGTGCAATCGGCAGTTTTTTTGAAAAATTTTTACCGACTTGCATTTTCTCCTAATTATTTTAACTCAAATAATAGAGTGATGTCAGAAGATGGTATAATGACGTCTATTTTTAGTAATTTATGGTCTATGGTCTATGGTCCATGCTGATGGCTAATAATAGATATTTAAAAGATGTCATTTCTTAAATCAGTCATTTTGTCATTTTGAAAATATTTTAAAGTCGTCCAAATGAAGTCCTTTTGTAACTTATGTATTGGGTTATAGTTCGTTCGCTTATCGCGACGCGCTATATACGCTATCTATATTCGTATTTAAGTTTTTGTCATGAGCGAATATAAAGCCTGCAAAGTGCGACTAGTAAGATTAAAAGTGTAGTGTCTATTTTTATCAGTTTAATTTTTAATATAACCCCAACACAGGAAATTCAAATATTTAATTGATTGTTAAAAAATTGGACAGATGAATGTCTGAATAAATAAAAAATTGTTTGTTCATTGTCTATTTGAGATGTAAAATAATAGTCTAATTAATATTCAGTTATGTTTCATCTATATTACCTTAATATATATATGATATATATTTATATACATGTGTTACATATATGTTATATACAGAGTGTTTCAAAAGTCCAGAAACGGTCGAATATCTCATAAACAATGAATTTTAGAAAAAATGATTCAGATAAAAGTTATAATGTTTAAATAGGCACATCCAACGGCAATATGAGTTTGTCCATGAAAGGCGTTGCCAAGGTCAGGTCAGTCATAAAAACAGAAAGATTCTAATAAGATGTTGATCACGATATGTAGAACGTTCTCATAAGACGTTTGGAGTGCATAAATAAACGTCTATTCTACATCTAACAACAAATGAGGCGGCACTTATCACGCTTGATCAAATAGGAAATATCGTTTTATGAGAATCTTTCTGTTTTTATGATTAAGGTTTTGTCTGATTCCCAAAAAACAGAAAATTTCGGTTATCGTAAAGGAAATTCACACTAAACAAATTTTTTCCGTGTATGAAATTATTAAATAATCTTTATTCCTTTAAAACCGATCTACAAAATATTAACAGTCAGTGTTCTTGAACATGTTAAGTGAACGAGAAAGAATTACGTTGCTTATGATGCGAGGATATGGTGACAGAGTGAGGTAATATCAAGACGCAGCTGATCTATTCAATGAAACTTCCTGATCAAAACTTCATTGCAAAATGCACCGTTCATAGAATAGTAAAGCGTTTTGAAGAGACGAGAAATGTGAAAGATCGTCCACGTACTGGAAGACCAAAAGATGCAACAAATGAGGAAAAGAGTTTAGACGTTTTGCTGTCAATAGTTGAAAATCCTCACTCATCATTATCAAGATTAGGACAAGCAAACGACATAAGCAAAGTTTCATCTTTCAGAATCTTAAAAAATAATCGCTTCCATCCCTATAAAATTTTCGTAACCCAAGACCTAGTTGAAGAAGACTGTAACAGAAGGATAGAGTTATGTGACGAAATGATTGCTCGACACGATCGAGATCCTAACTTTTTTGATTTTATAATTTTTTTGATGAGACTATTTTTGAACTAAATGGCGCTGTTAATAGGAACAATTGTAGATACTGGAGTGATGTGTGAATCCCCATTGAATGACAGACCTTCGTACGCAATATCCTCAGAAATTAAACGTGTGGGCAGGATTATGTAGACGTGGTGTCATTGGTCCTTTTTTCTTGATGAAAATTTGAATACACAAAATTATCTGCGTTTGTTGAGGCATCAAGTTGTTCCTGCTATCGAAAACTGGTATCCTATATATAACATACAAAATATTTGGTTTCAGCAGGATGGGGCAGGGCCTCATTTTGCTTTAGCAGTTAGACACTACTTAAATGCGACTTTCACTGATCGGTGGATAGGGCGTAGAGGAGCGATAGAATGGCCAGTTAGATCACCAGATCTATCACCTATTGATTATTTTTAAGGGGAATTTTGAAAAATAAGGTTTATGAGACAAAACCTCATAACTTGCAGGAACTTCAGGCTTGAATAATAAATGAAGCGGCACTTATCACGCCTGATCAAATAGGAAATACACTCAATAATTTCTATGAAAGATTTGCCCATTGTATAACTGTCGAAGGATATCAATTCAAGCATTTGATAAATTAGACCTTTGCACCCACACACTCTTTACGCGCGCGCACACATAAACACACACGCACACGCACGCACGCACGCACACACACATAAACACACACACACAAACACAAACAAACATACACAAACACACACAAACACACACACACACAGCAGAGAGGGTTTGGAGTCATTAAATACTGCGGAAGTGACGAACCGTTTTTGGGGTTCTTATCTCTGCCGACACACACACATACACAAAAGAGGTGTAGATCCAACCGTGCAACCTCCACATGGTACATCTCAAATAACGCTGAAGCCGGCGGTAGCCGGTTGACAAGCTTCAAGCTTGTCAACCGATAGCTCGAGAAGTACTAAACGGAATAGCTTTATTACACCATTTTGGAAACGTCAGCTACAATAATATGTAATAAAATATGTAGGTTTCCATTTTAAAAAAGTAAGTTGACCTTGACCTGACTTTGGCAACGCCATTCATGGTCAAACTCATATTGCCGTTGGGTGCGCCTATTTAAACATTATAACTTTTGTCTGAAACATTTTTTTCTAAAATTTATTGTTTATGAGATATTCGACCGTTTCAGGACTTTTGAAACACCCTGTATATATATGTATATATATATATATATATATATATATATATATATGTATATATATATATATATGTATATGTATATATATATATGTATATGTATATATATATATATATATATACAGGGTGGACCATTTTAATCAATCCACGCAATTATCTCCCGAACTAAACGTTGTTTGAAAAAATGTTTCAAATAGAACTTACTCTGTTTCAAGGGGGACATCTTACTATGGACACAAGTCCCATCTAGGTAAAGGTGCATCCGAGATTTCAAGGTGATCTTTGTTTTTTTAAATGGAACCACCCTAATTTTTTTACATAAATAGATTCTTCGCAATTTTTGACATAAAAAGTTATAAGGGTAGGATGGCCAAAAAGTGACTAGTTTACGAGATATTTTATACTTTAATTTGGCATAATTTTACATAAACTATGAAAGATCTCGTCAAATATTCATTTTTTGATGATCTTATCTCAATACTTTTATGGACAAAATAATGAGAGAAATCAATTGGTGTAAAGAAAACACATAGTTGTTTAAAAAAAAATATGTAATTTGCAAATAGCTACTACATTTTTTCTTAAGTACAACTATATGTTTTCTTTACACCAATTGATTCCTCTCATTATTTTGTGCATAAAAGTATTGAGGTAAGATCATCGAAAAATGAATATTTGACGAGATCTTTCACAGTTTATGTAAAATTATGCCAAATTAAAGTATAAAATATCTCGTAAATTAGTCACTTTTTGGCCATTCTATCCTTATAACTTTTTATGTCAAAAATTGCAAGGAATCTATTTAAATAAAAAAATTATGGTAGTTCCATTTAAAAAAACAAAGATTATTTTGATATCTCGGAGGCACTTCTACCTAGATAGGAATTGTGTCCATAATAAGATGTCCCCCTTGAAACAGAGTAAGTTCTATTTGAAACATTTTTTCAAACAACGCTTAGTTCGGGAGATAATTGCGTGGATTGATTAAAATGTTCCACCCTGTATATATATATGTATGTGTTATTATATATTAAAACTGTGATTGGTCTTATTTTTGCAGTCAATAAAACTTCAGAAAGTAACGTCCCGTGGGCGTGATATATTGATGCTATTTTCGGGTCTCATAGGACTTCACTTAGAATGCCTTACTGATCATTTTATGATCAAAATTTGCTATTATTACTGGAAGGAATCAAATATGGAGGAAACCGAGTGACACGTATTAGAATAGAATAGAATAGAATAGAATCTTTATTTGATCCCCTGAGTAACATGTACTATTTGAAAACGTTCCTTAAAAGGCCAAAAAAGGAAGCAGAACAGTAAAGAAAGGATCAGAGGGTATCCAAATAGAAAGGTTATAAGTAGAGAAATAACAGTGATTAAAAGCAAAAACGTCAGGAAAGAAAGAAACAAAAGAGAGTTAAAATACGCAAAATACAGAATTAAGTCATTCAGAATTTCAAGCACAGTAGCAAGGAAGATAGGAATGAAAGAGAGGAGATCACCAGGTTACTGGAAATTATCGATAACGACATCTACTAATACTCGAAAGGAAGGTAGAAGATAAGTAAAGAAGCGACATTTTTATGATTTTCTTTTTTCTAAAACTAGATCGATAAGATAGTATGTTAATAAAAGACATATAAAGGCAGTCGATAAATCACAATAATTTAGAAAACGACAAATGAATAACGCGAGCGGATAGAAAAAGATAGAGCAAAAAAAAGGAAAAAAAGATAGAGGGACAATATTAGATCATCTAATAGCAAGACAAAGGACAGGGAGTGTTGGAACAGTCGAGGCATTAATTAAAAGAAAAAGAGAAGACGAGGATAGATTGGAAGCAGAAAGGGAACTTTTGGGAAATTTTGAAAAAACAAGAAAAGTCATTAGAACACCTATAATAAGGAAGCAACATCTAAAATAGAAACAAAATCTAAAACAGAAATAAAGAAGAGAGTAGAAGAAGATAAAAAGATGATAGAAGAAGATATAATAAAAGAATTTATGTGACATTAAAGAAGAGTTAAAAAGTATGAGAAAAGAAATAAAGCAACTCGAAGAAGAATGAAGAAGAACAGACCCTAGTAGCACAAGTGTTTTTTGTAATGTTTTTGAAATGTTGCTATAACATTTCTCATGAAATATTACAGTTATATGTTCCTATAATGTTTCTACAATATTACATTGCAACTTGCAAGTTTGTAGCATTGCTGCAATGTAATTGCAATGTTCTGTGCTGTATGGGTGAGCACTGCAATATTGGCAGCACATTTACGCTTATTTAGTGACCAATATTGGTGTCATCATGGGTACTGCAATATTGGCAGCACATTTACGTTTATTTCGTGACCAATATGGTGTCATCATGGGCACTGCAATATTGGCAGCACATTTACGTTTATTTCGTGACCAATATTGGTGTCATTATGGGCACTGCAATATTGGCAGCACATTTACGTTTATTTCATGATCAATATTGGTGTTATCATGGGCACTGCAATATTGGCAGCACATTTACATTTATTTAGTAACCAATATTAGCTTTGCATTGGGAAATATTGGCCAAGACATTCCCAATATAACCAATATTTTTTGCCAACGTGTTGCTAATGTACTATGCTACTAGGGGAAGAGAGATGGGAAAGAAGGATCAAGGAAGTGGAACACAGAATAGAGAAACTGATAACGGGGGATGAAGTAGATGGAGATTTACAAGAGAAAACTAAAAAACTGGAAATATTGGAAGAAAGAAGAGAAAGAAAGGAGAAAAGAAACAACATTATAATAAAATGATGGCAAGTTTTGAAAAGAAATTCATTAGGAACGGCGGTAAAAGAATGTTAAGCAAAGAGCTTATGGTAAAAGCTTTCTGGACAAAAAGAGGAACGAATATGAAACAGCGAAACTCAAAAACAAGAAGCAAAAAAGAAAAATAATGATTAAAAAAAACCTAAAAGATAAAAACATATTTGTAAATAATGATTTAACCTGGAAAAAAGGCAAGTACCGAAGGAAATACGTTTAATTACGGAAGCTGAGAAGGAGAAGAGAGCAAAAGTAAAGATTGGTTACAGAAAATTAGAAGTTAATTTTCGATGAAAGGAAGTTCGTCTGAGAAGAAAAAGAAAGTTTAAAGAAGCAAAATTTTTGGTGCAGACAGAGTTCCTTGGGCTCATAACCAATGAGCAAACGGAGCGAAGTAAAGCCCGCACGGCGGCTCCTACGAGATCCGTGAGAGCGGAGAGCAGAGGAGAGCGGGGCAAATAGAAAAATCAGATAAGTTAAAGAAAGAAAATAAAGATTTGGAAATAAGAAAAATTAAAATAGGTTTTTGGAATGTGGCAGGACTAGATAATAAAGATGCGCAATTTTTAGCAGTACATCAAGGAGTTTGCCATAATTGGAATGATTGAAACCTGGATAGAAGAAAGATTCTGGAAAAGATTAAAAGATTATACGCTAAAGGACGTTAAATGAAATTGTCAACACGCCAAGAGAGAAAAACATACAGGAAAAGCAGTGGGAAAAATTCTCACAAGAGTAAAAAAAAGTATCACGGAATAAGGCGAAGACGAGGTTGAGAGAAATACAGAGTGTACGAAATAAGAGAGTAGCTTTAAAAAAACATATTTGGAAAATCGTAACAACATATAATAAGAAGAGAATAACCGAAATTATGAAAGAAATTGAAAATTTAATACCTGAAGATAATGAAGAAAATCTTATAATAGGAGAAGATCTTAATGCTAGAATATAATACAAAGGGACGATTATTTTGGGGGATAATAGAGACCAGATAGGAAAAGAGTCAACGGATAGGATAATAAACATAGAAGGCAAGAAATTTCTGGAAGAGATAGAGGAGAGAGGATGGAACATTTTGGACAAGAATATAAACCGAGATAAGGAAGGGGAATTAACTTATATGGGTGTTTCTCGGTAATTGATTATGCAATAGGAAACACACAGAAACAAGAGACAAAATTGGTAGTTTAATTGTTGAGGAAAAGATCACCTGCCAATCTATGTTTACATACAAGTAGAGGATTTAGGGCAATCTTTTTTGGATATGGAAAACAACTTTAAGGGTAAAAATTTCAAACAGGGATAAAAACAGCGACCAACAAAAGCACAATAAAAAGAATTAATTAATTAGAAAGGAAAGAACATTAAGAGAGAAAAAATGGTGAAACAAAGAATGTAGGAACAGAAAAAAAAATTGAGATTTCTCAAAAAAGCAAAAAAAGATAAAAACTTACTGGAAATATATAGAAACGAAAGGCGGGCGTATCACAATCTATGCAAAGACAGGCAAAAAGAATTTAGGAAAGAGAAAGGAAAGAAAATCAGAAAAATCAGAAGCAGAGGCATAGAAACATATAAACATAGAAAGAAGAAAAATAGTTGATATATCAAGATGGATCACGGAGGAAGAGTGGAGACAGCACTTTATGGCACTTCTTCTAGGGATAGAAGAAAGAAGAGTGACATCGGAAAAATGAGAACAGATAGTAAACACGGTGAAAACACTACTTTAACAGAGTTGGAAAATCAGATAAAGAATATGAAGAAAAAGAAGATAACAAGAGAGGATGAAGTAAAAAACGAAGCTTGGTTCTGCTGCACGGATGAAGTAAAACATAGATTGCTACAAATTATACAGAAAATTTGGAGAGGAGAAGGCTTTCCAAGAAGCTGAAAAAGAGGCATAATTGTACTAATATACAAAAAAAGACTCGAACTGCGTAATCGACGTCTAGTCGACGTCAAGTCGATTTCTGTCGGGCCAGATAAATTTCTATTTTATATTTTAAGTAGATAATAACGAAATTTTTCACTTATTCGGACAGAAATTGTCCGAATAAGTAAGAAACCGGACTCTGTCCAATTTTCCAAAAATCAGTTCAATATCTGAATTCCCCTGTACGGGAATCGTATCAGAAATTAAACTGAGAAATAATTACATATGTTATTAACCACATTTTGCAGACTTTATATACGCTCATGACAAGAACTCGAATACGGGTATGGAAAGTGTATAATGCGCCGCATAGCGGTAAGCGAATAAACTACACATTTTAATAAATTATATAAATGGCTAAAAGCTACAGATTCTGTTCGCTTCTACCTTTGTTTCGATGTAAAATTGACTGAAAGACAATAGAAATCTTATAGAAATATATTCGCAATTGCTCAATTAATATAAAAACGATTCGACTAATCATTTCTGGATGGGTAGAAATAAAATTTTCTATTAGTTAAAAAATGGTTTAAATGGATACTAATTTCAACCATAAACGACATAGTTGTCTAATAGTCGTCCTTCCGACCTGTCATTTCTCACTGGGACACTTCTGAACACAACATATAAAATCTACGCCATAATAATAGAGAAAAGACTAAGACATGAAATAGAGAAAGGTAAGATATTACCAGACATATATAAGTAGGATTTAGGAAAAACAGAAGCATGATGGATAACATTTATATATTAAACTACGCCCTAGAGAAAGAAATAAGCAAAATAGGAGAAAAAGTGTATGCTTTTTTTACTGATTTATAAAGACATTCGACATAATAAACTGAGGGAAATTATAGGCAATAATGTGAAGAGAAAAGGAACAAACAAGCACTTAATAAGTAAGATAGAATAAATATGTATATAAACAATCAACACAGTTTTAATAGATAAAGTTTTTACAAAGGAACTTTGGACAAATGCAGAAATAAGACAAAAATGCCCTCTGAGCCCAACACTTTTTGCAATATATATATAGTTGATATAGAAGATATATTGTAAAAAGGACTAGAGGCGAGAGGCCTGGTAGTAGGAAAAGAGAAGATGTGGAATCTGGCGTATGCATTGATAGTATTAATAGCAAAAGAAGCAAATGAGATGAGGAAAATGTTGAGGAGTTTCTCGAGATTTTTTAGAGAAAAGAGAATTAATTCTTAGTGTGGAAAAATCGAAAATAATGACCTTTAGAAACGCGGGAGGAAGAAGGAAAAGAGAATAATGATTCTGAAACGGAACAGAGATAGAGGAATTCGACCACTTAAAATACTTAGGTTATACGTAACAAAGAAATAATGGTACAGATTGACATATTAAGAAGACGGTGCGCTGTGAAACGGGTATGGGGCATATAACAAAGAAAATTTGCTGGAGACTCTAAAAGAAGGATATGGTTGTACATATGATCACTTGGTAAAGAATATTCTAATGTCTGAAGCAGAGATTTGGGGATGGAAGGAAGAGATAATAAAAAGATGCCAGGATAAATTTATAAAATGATCGAGGAGAAATTTATAAAATAATATAGGATTAGAGTGGAACACCGGAATACATTGTCAGGAAAGAGACAAAAGACAGCTTTTAAGAAAAGAATTAGGTAAAAGAGTAATTAAATTTGAAGAAAAAATTAGAGAGAAATCGAGCAATAATACTGAAGGAATGTCTTAGGGAAATACAGAAAAATAGAAAAAACAAAAATAGATGGAGAGCAGATAGAGAAATGTATTTTCATAGGAATGATGTGTCTAGAAGTAAAAGAATTAAGAAAGAAGGGGATCAAAGATTCAAAAAGCGCAGGAAAACAAGAAAATCATGCTCAGAATGTGAAAAAACCCGTCTGTGATGAGCATGCAAAGAGCATCACTAAATGTCAAGAATGTGCATAAATGTATATTTACATGTAAGTAATAAACAATTATTAATATTACTGATGGAATAAACATTTATTTTAATTTATTTCATAATTCCTGTTGTCCTTAAACTTTATTTTAATTTTTTGCGCACTCAATTTCTAATAATTATTGTCTCATCTATCTGGCTACCTGAGTACCCTGAATATTGAATGACGACACTGTCAACTTTCAGTCATGATTTTAATTACTTTTTGGTTACAAATTTTGAAACTAAGAGCATAAATCGATAGCAAATATATCAAACAACGACAATCTGGCCGAACTTAAATTTTTTTAACGGGAACAGAACCGACCTTCTTGGATTCCAGAAGACAAGAAGTAGATATTACAATCTACACAAAAGAAGTGGCGGGCCTGATGAGAAATTGGACAGTCTCTGATGAATCAGACAGATGCGATACTCCCTCAGACATCGCAAATTAAATGAAGTCGTAATCTCAGACATACTAACTAGAGGAACTATAGGTCTGAGCTAAAAGCCAGACTAAGAAATACCCTGACCAGATTTCATACTAAGAATAACTTAGAAGAGGCATCGCAACACAAACAACATCATTATAGAAATCTGTGAAGGAAACTATCTCACTAAACCTAGGCACTCCTCTAACAAAACTCCCTGATGGAGCTTTCAAAGCTCAGACATGAGGTAAGAAAGCTGTTCAATAGGGCAAGAAAAACAGATCTACAATCGATCTGAGAAGAGTTTGGAGCCTCTCAGAAAACTATCACAAAGCGATTATAAAAAGAAAAAGCAGGAGAATATTCTATAAAAATATTGAGAGCGCCTCCGAAGCATTCAGGCGCAACAGAATTCTCAACAATAATAACAACTCCTATCTAGGTAGTTTTAAGCATCCAAATAGAAGGTTTACAGAATCATTGGAGAACTCCCTAAAATATCTAATAAAAGTTTATTTTACAGGTTTTCAGGAAATTGCCCCTAGTCACACCTATGAACCGAGGACTCAGTTTAGAGCGGACTACAAATCCAGAAAATGGTGGCAAAGGTAATTCATCGTCGAGGAATTGAATGAACTATTAAGTCCTTCAACCTCTTTAACGGACCAGAATTGAACGGCACATATCCTATGCTGCTCCTGGAAGGCTATGCTCCCTAGCTTTGCTAGGCTCCCTAAACAAGATCTTCAAGTTTAGTATAGTTCTTAGATACATCCCTCAGATTTGGCGCAACACCAAAATCATATTCATATCCAAACCTGCCAGAAATGGCCATATTCTAGCCAAAGACTTGACACCTATCAGTTTAACGTCTTTTCTGTTAAAGTTGCTGAGAGGCTGGTTGACAAGTTTTTGAGAACGGGCCCCCTAATCGGCCAATCACTGGCATTCTCGCAATATGCATATAAAGGAGGGAGGTCAACTAAAACGGCCTTGTAAGCAGAATTGAAGTCCAGCTGACGGCCAAGGGTTACGCTTTAGATGTTTTCCTAGACATTGAGGGTGCTTTTGATAGTACTTCCAACATATCAATAAAAAAACAATGGACAGACGTAGAATCTCAGACGAGATCTGGACATTAAACATACCGACTGGCAGATTTAAAGCACCTGTTGATATATGGGTAAAACCTCATTTTGCACAGAAAATTACAAATTCATGTGGAATTTTGTTCAATCTGATCTGTGTTCGATCGGGACTGTGTTCAATCGCGACTGTGTCCGATCGGAACTGTGTCCAATCGGGAAATATGGCTGTGTCGATCCGTAATATTCGCAATCGGAACAATCCCCTGGAAATTGGCTTCTATATTCCACTTTTGGGTGAGACAGTCATTGACACTGCAAGACTAGTAGCATATAAATTAAAATGTCAGGATGAGTGGAGAGACACATGCCTAGGCCACTCCAGTCTTGGGTTTTTTCATAAACATCCCTTTACACTAAAACAGGATAGAATTCCTAGGAAATACCAGGTAATTATGTCTTTTAAAATCCTTATACCAACCAGGGACGATTGGCGTAGATCAAATCAGCTTGTCGAGCTTGATGTATAATAGATGAGTAAGACCCGATTGCGTACATTACGGATCGGACACAGCAATATTTTTCGAACGGACATAGTCCCGCTAAAAGTCATGCAATAGCCAATCAACTTGCAACTTTTCTGTAAGAGCAGAATTTGCGCATAAGTTTCTCTTGCGAATGAATTCAAGAATTGAGCCCCAGATGGGAAGCTGCCTAAACTACTGATGAGACAACCTCTGCCAAGTAGGACAAACAAACTCTTGGCAATAAAAAGAGACTAAGGATCAGCATCGAACTTCTCACAGATCATGTAGCTTTAAAGGCTACATTTATACAACCTCAAACTAGTCTAGCAGAAAGAATGCCAATTATGTGGAGGGAACAAAGAGGACTCAATACATGTAATATCACTACCCAGTTCTCGCTTACAAAGATACAGATTCTTGAGCCGGATGTTTCCTAAGCCCAGTGATCGGGAAAACATGAGAGTAAGCAGTCTACTATACTTTGTTAAGGAGACTAGGACTGCTATCTTAATCTCAAGCCACCAGAAGGACCGTATTCGATCTAGGTGATATTGGAAGCTGTCCTAGTATCACCGCTTTTCTTACTACTACTTCGCGTTATAAAACGAGACTCATTATAAGAAAATATGAACAACTGAAAAACATCGACTATCAAAAGATTATCATATTCACTGGTGGTACGGTACGCCTCTATTACATTTTCTTGCGGTTTAGTAACCAAATACAACCTAAACAATCGAGATGAACGTGATCGCAGCTTATTTGCATGGTAAAAAAAAACTTACACTATATTTACACTATCCCAGTAAGAGCTTTATGGTTGAAATTAGTATTTATTTAAACCATTTTTCAACTAATCGAAAATTTTGTTTTACTGTAGAAACGGTTTTCTGCAAATTTGTAACTTGTATCATGATATAAAACAGTTTAAAAATAAGTAATAATTAAATATGATAGTTAATAGAATATATTTATCAAAAAAAATAACAGTTGATAATAAAATGTATAATATAAATATAGTTAAAAAAAAAATTAATAATAATGTAGGATTAGGGAACTGACGTCTGTGGTGCAAAAGCGTTTCAACTATTATATAAACTTTCATATATTAAACTTTCATATATTATATAAATTTTCATATATTATATAAACATGTTTATTATATATGTCCTCTATTAAATTCTACTTTATTCAACTTATTTCTTAAAATCATATCTTATTTATTTTACTCATATCTTATACAATAAAATAGAATATAAAATTATAATATAAAGTACACTTTTGGCAACAGAGGAATGCCTTTTAACAAATTAATTTACGTACATATCGATATATACATATATGAAAAATGCATATATCGCATCCCTAGAAGAATACTGTTACAACTCAAAAAATTTAGCCCAAAAATTAAGCCCACAGGAGGTATGCCTGAAACGATATCTACGTGGAGGAATGAAAATCATGAAAATTTGTAATTTTTGAGTTGTGACAGTATTCTTCTAAGGGTGCGATATGTCCCGATATGTGTAAATTCGTATGTTAAAGTATTCCTGTTGCCGAGTGTACGTAAGATAGTCGTATATATCTTACGTACACTCATTGTCAGTAACAGAAATATTTTAACACATGAATTTACACGTATCGGGACATATATGCATTCTCCATATATGTATATGTATATCGATATGTACGAAAATTTATTTGTTAAAGCATTCCTCTATTGCCGAGTGTATTTTAAAATTTTATATTCTATTTTATTGAAATAAACGTCTAATAAGTCTATAAATAAATAAACGTCTAAACGTCTAAACGTCTAATAAGTCTATAAATAAATAAACGTCTACTAATAGACATCTTTTAAACGTTTTTTGAACGTCTTATAAACGGCTAATAGATGTTTTAGATAAACGTCTTATAAAGGTCTAATTCATAGGACACAAAAACCGACCTAATCGACCAAATTTTAGGCATCTATGTATATCAACCGATCTCTTCAGTTGAAAAGTCTCGGTTGATTCGACGTCCTTTCAACTGATAATTTCTCACTGGGATACCGCCAACAAAACTGATAAACCCAAGCAACGGAAGAAAAGTTAGAAATTGAAGAAATTCACGTATGATCTGAAACAAAGCGATGGAAAACAAGCGTGGAACAAATAATATAATAAAAGATACAGGCTCTAAGCCGATCCATGTGTGTACTTCAAGAGAGATAGAACAGATTTATTAATCATTGCAGTATACATTGACGATTTGCTAATTTTAACCAACGGTAAGCAAAAATTGTCCACAACTTTTACAAAAGAAATAGCTGTCAAGAAATCTCAAAATTAAAGATCTCAGTGAAAAGAAACATTTACTCAGCTTAAATGTTATAAAAGATCGAAAGTTAAAATCTGACTAGATCAGAGTACACATATCGAAAAAATGATTGAAAGATATATAGAAGATTGCAATCCATATTGCGTCAATATCATATAGTCCTAGAAATAAATTAATCTTAGTAGCATTGTCAACAACCAAAGCCAAATATATGGTTTTGTCCGCCGGATATCAGGAAGTGCTGTGACTTCGCTCTTTGGGATTTAAAACCATTATTGATCTCATTTTTAACAATTCTATACTACAACAACAAAGGAGCTATTGATTTCGCACGAAATGATGGATATAGTGATGCGTGGCTCTCTGAATGAGCGTCCGACTCATATTCAGCCGTTCGTAAGTTCGATCGAGGACGCTTACTTGTTTATAGTAGTTGTTAATTGAGTATGTCTTTTGGCATGCTCACCGCCCACACGTGCAATGGTTTAGGCATATCTATATCTGCCACCTCCAGCATGATATACATTCTTATTTCTAATCTGGGCCACAAACGAAACATAATTCGCCATCACTTTATTAGAAAACGGCGATATCATTATTTACCCTAACCATGGAAATATCATCAGATGCTTTAATTAAAAGATTGTTTACAACAAAGTTTAAACAATACATTGCTTATATAGGCTTAGTAAACTGTTAGTGTAAACATTATTTGTTCATGTAGAGGTGTAGAGTGTGGACAAAGAATATCTAAAAGAGAGCTAGTAACATTTATAGTCTAGGATTATTTCTGTCACTATATATAATGTTTATTTTTTATAGTTAATAACTCTTATCTATGTATTCAAAGAAACAGGATTCTTATGCTTATTCTATATTAATATGGAAAAATTGCACATATTTCTTTATCAAATTTGTCCAAATTTTAACAAATGCTGATAGTACATTCCTTTCACAATTGAAATAATAAACACAGCTCGCATAAATAAATTAAATAAATATTGTCGACTTATTTTTACTCTACTATATCCTGGATAGCCAAATCTGCGAAGATCACGTTTTGCAAATTTTGCGCTATAATCAACCAGTGATGCCAGAAATGGGATCCTGCGCGCGCATACTTGCGACCAACCACGTATACACGTTGCTACGTTACGGGCGCAAAGCACCCAGTTTTGGCGGGCAAATGAATCAGGTTAGGTGACTGGCATCACAGGCAGTGCAGTGTGCAGTAGGCAGTTTAAAATGGTACGGAGTTCCCCTGTATGTGCTGCATAGAGAATTAGGACGCGAAAAGAAGGTAAGTAGATAAACAGTGCAATATTTATTATTAGTATTATACAATATTATTATAATATGGAATTAAATGCTTCCAAAGGAGCCGTTAAGAAACAGATTAGTAGGAAATTTAATTTTTCATGGCTAGATGAAGAAATTTTTAAAGGATGGTTGGCTCCCCATTCCGAAAATAATAAAGCTTTTTGCACTGCATGCCAAATTACTATCACGTGTCACAAGTCATCTTTAATTAAACATTCACAATCAGTTAGACACATGGAGAAGATAAATAGTCAAAGCCTCAATAATAACAATAATTCATCGATTAACTTTAATTCATCGATTTCATCTAAGGAGAAAATAAAACGCGCCGAAATAAAATTATCAACTTTTTTTGCTGAACACAATATCGGTTTTCAACTCGTGGATCATTTAATTCCTCTATTAAAAGATATTAATTTAGAGCCCGAACTTGTACAATCTCTTTCTCTAAGCCGTACGAAATGTCAGCATATTGTTAAAAACATAATTGCAAAACGCGAAATAGAAAAACTTACTAAAGTTTTACAGACACGTAGATTTTCAATTCTAATTGATGAAAGTACGGATATTACAGATACAAAATTGCTTTGCTTATTGGTTCAATATCTTTCGCCTACAGATAAAAAAATTAAAACAAAATTATTTGAATTAATATCATTAGATGCTAAGGATTGTACGGCAAATAAACTTTTTGAAACTTTTAAAACATTACTTAAAACAAAACAAATTTCTTTAAAAAATATTGTCGGTATGGCCAGTGATAATGCTTCTGTTATGATAGGATCTAATAATTCGTTTTTTTCTCGTTTAAAATCCGAAATACCGGGTTTAGTATTAATAAATTGCATTTGCCATTCATCTGCAATCATAGCCAGTAAAGCTTGTCAAGAATTGCCACAATCATGTGAACATTTGATTAGAGGTGTTGCTACATACATTTCTGGTAGTGCAAAGAGATGCGCAATTTTGAGCGAGTTCCAAGATTTTTTTAATGTCGAAAGACAAAAAATTCTTAAATTATCTACCACAAGATGGTTAGTATTGCATAAATGCGTCGTAAGACTTCTCGATAATTGGGAAGTATTAAAACATTATTTTATTGTAGCTGTACTTGAAGATAAATTGCAATCCGCGGAAACTATTTTAACATATTTGAATGATAACGTAATTAAAGCTTATTTATTATTTTTAAAATATTCCTTAAATTTCTTTAATTCCTTTAATGCTCTTTTTCAATCGCGTAAACTTTTAATTCATAAATTATTTGTTAATAGCCAAACATTGATTTCTCAGATAGCTGTCAATTTTATTACACCTGAGGCTTTGGCTAATATCTCTTTACTAAATTTAGACGATGATACGAACATCCAAAATGTATATCTAGGACCCGAGTGTGAAAAGTTTTTAGAAACAGAATGTGTAGACTTCGCGCAAGAAATTCGTATAAAATGTTTACAATTTTACAAAACCGCACTTAAAGAAATGTTTAAACGCTTACCACATAAAGATACCTTTTTGGAACATTTATCTTTTTTAGAACCAAATATTGCACTTTATAATGAAAGTAGAATTAAAGTTAAAGATCTCTCACATATTGCAGCGCGTTTTGAAAATATCAATCTCTCTAAATTAGCCTTTGAATGGAGAATTTTACCATGTAGATTTAATAACGAAGAAAAGGTTCAATTAGCTTCTTTGGAAATAGACCAAATGTGGAAACAAATATTAGACTGTAAAGATTTTAATGGAGAAAAATTATTTCCAACTTTAGAATTATTAATTGAAATCATATTTTCTTTACCTCACTCTAATGCGGAAGCTGAGCGCATATTTTCAATGGTTACGGATATAAAAACTAAAAAACGAAACCGGTTATCAAATGAAATTCTTTCCGCTATTTGTACAATCCGATCGACTTTTCAAGACGAAAATATTAATTGTGTGTCTTTTCAAATCGAGCCTAGACATTTAGAATTATATAACAGTCAAAATGTATATTCTTATAAAAAAAAAACGTGATAGTAATATTATAAATTTATTATTTTTTTATTTTTATGCATGTATTCTTTTTTATATACATATATACATATATAATAGCATCAAATTAGTTGCATACATCTAGCCGATTTTCCTACTTGCATGCTAGTCATAATTATATTATTGTATTATGTTATGTAACAATTGTTTTGTTTACAGATTTTTATTTATTACATATATAATATTATTTTGTTTCGTTAATTTCGTTTTATATATAATAAATTTTGTTATTTAATTTATATAATTAATAATAATATATTTGTGTTATATATATTTTTTTTATTTATTTATATGCATATATAATATATAATTATATTTTTTTTCTTAAAGTTATATGTGATCTTCAATTAATGATTATTTTATATATTACATATTTTAATTTTATTTGTCATATAAATTCTTTATTTTGTTATGTATGAATACTGGTAAGGTTTTTGGCAGTTTTCCTTACCCGTGCAACAAATGTTGGTATTCCTTAAATTTCTGCCATTAAATTATTTGTTTTAAATTATACAAAATTGTATTTTTTTCTTATCTTCCCCCCCCCTCTCTCACCACTCACTTTTTCTGAGCTTTTATTTTAAAAGATAGTCTATTAAGAAATAAAAAAATTTTATATAAAAATAAATAAATATTTTCTTTGATTTTTATACTTTATACATCAACTTTAATTATTTATATGTATTACCGATTATTAATTATTTATATATATATTTTATTATTATGCTAAATATTATTTAATTTTATATTTTATAATTGTTTTCTGCTTCAGAATTTTATATTTCATATATTATACAACTTTATAACAATTTTGAACAATAATTATAAGGACCCATATAACATATCTTATTTTTTGCTAGAGCCACCGTTGCGGTGACGTCATACATGCGCACGCAGGATCCCATTTCTGGCATCACTGTAATCAACACTTGCGCTATAAATTTTGCTTAAACAGAAATTCTTGGAATAAAAACAGTAGAATTTGAATATTGCGTGTTGGCACAATATGTCAACAGAAACTAAATCAAAACTGAGCATAACATAACGTTATGCTATATTGACCGTATATTGTCAGAAATCGAGCTTATCTGCAAGCATGGCGTAACGGCAAAATCGCGGCAAAAATCTAGCATATGCTGTCGTCTCAAAAGATAACAGTAAAAACACAGCATAATCTATTGTCATGAAATAATGGCAGAAACACATCGATATTATATATGTATAGTAATATTAGGTTATAATTCTTTTAATCACTATACAATGTATCTCTATCTCGTATTCAAGTTTCTTGTCACAGGCAAATATAAAGAATGCAAAGCGTGGCTAACAAGATTAAAAATATGTAGTATTTATTTCTATCAGCTTCATTTCCGATATAATTCCAACAGTGGATTGAGAATATTAAACTGATTGTTTGGAAACTGAGTGGATCAATGGAAAATTGTCCATTTATTGACTGCTTGAGACACAAAATAAGAGTTCCATTCCCTTATAAATTTTGAGTTCTACGAATTATTAATAAATTAATTAATTATTTAAATTTAATTATTTATTATACTTTTTATTCAGTATTTAACTATATTACCAATTTTATTTATATTATATTGAATATAACTACGATATATTAGATCTGACAATAAAGTTTACGGTACAATTGCTACATACCTTAGTGCTGATTATCACTGTGGTCCCTTTCAACATAGTCCCCTTGAGAAGCTACATACCGATGCCAGCACCTTTTCCATCCTTCAAAACAGTTTTGGAACTGTTAACTGTTGTGAAATGACCTTCAAGCTGCCGTCGTGTTACTCTTAAAGTTATCAATGTTATCAATGTCATCAAAGAGATTTTTTCTTTCAATGTTTTCTTTATCTTTGGGCATAAAAAAGTCACACGGGGCCAGATCCGGTGAATAGGGAGAGTGTTCCAACACTGTTATTCGCTTCTGAGCTAAAAACTTTCCGACTCGAGTAATGACGAGTAACTGACGAGAGTAACGACGGCAGTTCTGAAGACCATTTCACAACAACAGTTCCAAACTGCTTTGAAGGGTGGAAAAAGCGCTGGCATCGGTGTGTAGCTTTCCAAGGGGACTATTTTGAAGGGGACCATAGTGATCAGCAATGGGAGCGGTGCACTTGGTCACAGTACAATTGGACATGTTGCAAATAGACACGTTGCAAATGGACACGATACTTTGCACACGGTTCAATTGAACGAGTGAGTCTCAGTTGCACAGAATAAATCGGACACAGCAGGTTGAATGAATCAGAGACAGGCCCAATCGGACACACGGCGGTTGCAAACGGACACAGTGACAATCGGACACAGTGGCAATCGGACACATTGCCAATCGGACACAATAAGAAACGGACACACAGTGGTTGCAATCGGACACAGATCCAATCGGACACAATAAGAAACGGACACAATAAGAAACAGACACACGGTGGTTGCAAACGGACACAGTACCGATCGGACATAGACCTGATCGAACACAGTTTCTATCGAGGAGGTGAATTAAACTTTGCTTCGTGCAGAAAGTTGTAACTCTATGTGTACAATCATAGACCTCGTCAATGACTGAAAGTATCGGTCGATATGGGTGGACCTCGCATCGCGCAGGAAATTACAAACCCATGTGGAACTGTGTCTGATCGAACATGTGTCCGTTTGCAACCATTGTGTGTCTGTTTTCTACTGTGTCCGATCGGCACTGTGTCCGTTTGCAACCGCCGTGTGTCCATTTCTTATTGTGTCCGATTGCAACCACCGTGGGTCCGTTCTTATTGTGTCCAAATGCCACTGTGTCCAATTGGCATTGTGTTCGATTGTCACTGTGTCCGTTTGCAACCGCCGTGTGTCCGTTTCTTATTGTGTTTGATTGGGCCTGTGTCCGATTCATTCAACCTGCTGTGTCCGATTTATTTTGTGCGCAACTGGGACCTCCCCAATTGGACACCGTTCAATTGCACACCGTTCACTTGGACACCGTTCATTTACACACCGTTCAATTGCACACCGTTTATTTGGACACCGTTCACTTAAACACCGTTCTTTTGCGCACCGAAGTCTATAATTGTACAATTGTACATGGGTTTGCAACTTTTCATCCACATCGATCAGTGCTTTCAGTGCGAAATAAGGTCAATTATTGTATGGTCCCACATGGGTTTGCAACTATCAATATAATGTCAGGTTCAAACATATACAAAAATAAAATGGTATGCAATTGAACAGTGTCCAAATGAACGGAGCGTAAGTTAACGGTGTACAAATGAACGGTGTACGTTTGAACGGTGTGCAAATGAACGGTGTCCAAGTGAACGGTGCGCATTTTCTTACGTGTCCAAAAGCTACTGTGTCCAAAATTACTGTGTTCAAATGCACTGTGTCCAAATGAACGGTGCGCAATATACGTGTGGTGTGACAATAAAGTTCGGTGAATGTGACTAAAGAACGAATACCAGTTAATTTTCATACAAATGACCTTTATTGTCCTTCAAAGTAGTCTCCTCCAGAGACAACACACTTTTGACAGCGCTCGTAAAGCTTGCGGAAACTCTTGGAAAATTTGTCTTTGGAAATCGCTTTAAATACTGTTTTCACACGATTCTGAATGTCCGAAATGTCTGCAAATCGAATTCCTTTTTCGCCTCCTTCTCCGCCTCCTGCTCCCGCAGACTTCTTTTTATTCTCTAAATTGAAGGAGGCGGTAAAAGGAACTCGATTTGCAGACATTTCGGACATTTAAAATCGTGTGACAACAGTACTTAAAGCGATTTCCAAAGATAAATTTTCCAAAAGTTTTTGCAAGCTTTACGAGCGCTGTTAAAAGCGTGTTGTCTCTGGGAGAGACTACTTTGAAAGACAATAAAGGTTATTTATATAAAAACTAACTGGTGTTCGTTCTTTAGTTACATTCACCGAACTTTATTGTCACATCACGTATTGTGTCCATTTGCAACGTGTCCAATTGTACTGTGTCCAAGTGAAGGCCACTCATCAGCAATAAGGTATATAGCAATTGTACCGTGATGAGTTCGTAAACTTTATTGTCAGACTTACATAGTATAACATGCTATATTATATATTATATTTATGACTGGAAAATTATAAGTATATCTGTCGATTTACCCCTAACACATTTATGCAATAATATTTATAATATTCAATTTCATTGCACCTATATTAATATAATTGTGTTTACCTAATGTGTTCTATCTTTATCGTGTTTTTGCCACCACGTTTGCTATTGCATCGTGACAGCCGGCTATATACTTTATGTCTGCTGCGTTTCTGCCATCGGTACTTGATATCCCACTCGGCATGTAATATTACTGAAATATTGTAATGTTCGGAAATGGTACAGAAATATTTCATTAACATTTCAATTGTAACTTTGCATCTGAAATATTTCAGAAACATTACAAAAAAATAGTATTCAGTCGCTAGTTCGTTCGTTTACCGCTATGCGACGTGCGATGTGCTATCTATCTCGTATTTAAGTTTTATTCATGAGAATTATATAAAGCTTGCAAAGAGCGGCTAATATTAAGAGATTAAAGATATATTTTTACACGCATTTTTATGATAATGTAATTCTCTGGTAAACGACTTCTATTAATATAATCAATGTTAATGTATTAGACATATTTCTGAGATATATTTATTTCAAAATATGTCTATTATATTGCAGTAATATTACCGAAATATTGCTGAAATCTTTCAGCAAGGTTGTATTTGAAATGATTGCGGACATTGAAACATTGCAGAAATGTTGCAGAAACGGTCGTGAAATATTTCTGTAATATTGCTGAAAGATGTAATATTTCAAATGGAATATTGCAGCAATGTTTCAGAAATATTACATGCCGAGTGGGATGATATATTGTGATGCATTCTTGTGCCACGTTTCTGCTGTCACACCGTGACAGTAGATCATGCTTAATTTCTGCAGTCAGTGTCCGATATAGTGGACTTTGCTTAATATTTGCTACGTATCTGCTATCACGACGCAATAGCAAACAATACTCGATTTTTGCTGCATTTTCACTGTCGTACTATATCGGCAAGTCGTTCTGCCAGAAATTAAGCTTAATAAGAACGCATCACATCGGAATTTACTGCTAAGTCATGAGTGAACTTGCATGAACTGCTGGCATACTAATATTTTGCTATCTGAGATTGTATTGACTTAAAAACAAATTCGTTATCGTTCTCCTCACATTTTTCATATCTTTGTTATGACTTTTGAATAAAGTTTCTATAAACCTATGTTTATATTTTTTATTTATCTATTTATATAGAACATACTGGCATCGTTGGGCCATGAAAACATGAAACATCTTCTGTGTGTGTGTGTGTTATATACTTTCTTTCTCTCGTAATAATAATATCTAGTAATATATTAAATTAGTCTAATATTTAAATTAGAACATTAAAATACACTGGTAACTCTTAATAATGCGCGATTCGAGATTCTGAATGCAATAGCAAACTAGTCTCCCACTTCACTTCCAAACCGTAAAATTCAGAGCTGTAGCGGTAACTCGTTTTGTTTATACATTATTTTCCAGTATATTGCCCGGAGACAGATAGGCGTTGTTGTATGATTGTACCGCTACTCTCACGCTACTCAGGTGCGTTTATATGGTCTATACATATGTATATAGCGCCATTGAGCTTTATAACATACTAGCTGGCGTTTGTTCGCGCGCTTCGCGCGCTCGGTACGCACGTTTCTACTGATATCCATATCTTGAGAACTACTGACGTTAGGAGCAAGAAATTTGGCACGTAAACTTACTTTATAATGAAGATTTAAAATGTAAATTTTTACTTTTCTAACATCTTCGATTTTTGAGATATAGGTATCCTTATAAAAAAATTCACTCCTCTTTTTCATCTCCCTTAACTGGATTTTCGGAAAATGGTAAAACACCTTTATTTTTAAAGAAGAATCTAAATACCAATTTTCACGTCTGTAACATCTTCGGTTTTTGAGATATAGGTATCCTCATAAAAAAATTCACCCCCCCCCTTTCACCCCCTTAGGGACGGAATTTCCAAAAATCTTTCCTTAGTGAGTGCCTACGTCATAAAAACAATGTACCTTCCAAATTTCACGTTCCTAGGTTAAACGGTTTGAGCTGGGCGTTGATGAGTCAGTCAGTCAGTCAGTCAGGACTTCTTTTATACATATACAGGGTGGACCATTCTAATTTATCCACGCAAATTTCTCGTAAAGTAAGCAAAATAGAAAAAAATGTTTTATATAAAAGTTGTAGGGTTCAGAGGGGGACACCTGATGGTGACCTCGACCCTGACCTTGGAGTCAAATTTAGGGGTCATTTCAAGGTCAACTTGATTTTCTTAAATGGAACTACCAATTTTTCATATTTTTCATATTAAAAATTTGCCGTGTTACGCGCAGCATACAATTTTTCAAGTCTCATAACTCAAAAAGTACTTTATGGAAAAACATTTTATTATATTGTTTTGAAAAGGTCTTGACGCCAGCTACAAGAATATGATATGAAAAATTAATAGTTCCATTTAAGAAAATCAAGTTAACCTTGAAATGATCCCTAAATTTGACTCCAAGGTCAGGGTCGAGGCCACCATCAGGTGTCCCCCTCTGAACCTTACAACTTTTAAACATTTTTTATAAAACATTTTTTTCTATTTTGCTTACTTTACGAGAAATTTGCGTGGATAAATTAGAATGGTCCACCCTGTATATAGATTAAAGTCTTCATGAATGAGGGAATGACCCATTTCGTAGAAAAGGATACACCAAGGCTGCCAGATTGCAGCCGCAACAGCATGCTTACAGTATGTGGAAGGGATAGGCTGGATAGGAGGGGGACAGCGCACACTAACGCCATTGGTGTGCGCTGTCCCCCTCCTATCCAGCCTATCCCCTCCACATACTGTAAGCATGCTGTTGCGGCTGCAATCTGGCAGCCTTGGGATACACATACATGCTGAGTGGATCGCTATTTTTGTCAGAGATTCGTTGATTTGTTGATATTATTATAGTATTATCGTCAAAAACATTGACTTCATATGTACTTTACGAATTGAAAGAAAAATAAATAATTCACAACCTTTTTCACAATTTCTTCACTATTTAAATTCATAAATAAAACCAAAAAATTTCCTGGAAACTGCGTATCGCTGTATCGCTTTTATTGCTAAATATCTGATGAGAAATGTTTTTAGTTCAGATGATATAATGTAAAAAGAAACTGAAATCCGATCAAAAATATATCTATTTCTTTCTAATTCTGGCCCCGATTTTTTATAGGCTAGTATAGGGAAGGCTCATTCCAGTATACTATAGAGCTCACTGTCTAGCACGCATGGAAGAAATTTTGCGCGCTATTTCGAGATTCTAATATATATATAATTATATTAGAGAATTAAAAATAACAATGTCATAAAAAAATAGATGAATTAGAATAAGTCTGTAAAAATTTATATATTTCTGAAATTGAATGACATCTTAACATCTTTGAATAAGGGATTCTTTTTATGGATACACAGACATATGTATAATATAACACTATACGTCGAATAAGAAAGGGAGTTTAATTTATATTAATCATACATTCATTTTAAATACAATATTTTTTAGTTGTAATTACAGTTTTTAATATTAAAATGAATAAGTAAGATCAGTAAGAACTTAATAAATGATTTTAAAATCAATTTCAGATTTAGAATATTTATAGTTATGCAAAGTAATCTTCCATTTTATGTTATTTAATTCATCCATTTTACGTTTATTTTTGATTACTTTACTTATCAATAAGATAATATCTCATTATATGATAAAATAATTTGGAAATTATATTAGGAATTACAATAGCCTAGTTTATACCAATCGTTTGATACTCATATCAAGTAGTGCATTTAAGCTGATCAGCCAATGACTAAATCAATTTAGTAGTTATTTACTATTTAATACGCGTATCAAACGATTGGTGTAAACTAAGCCATTGACAATCATTTATGTATTTATTGCTACTATATTCAAGAAAAACTTCACAAAATTATTATAAGATGTTCAAAGTTGACTTGCAAATCTTTAAAATTATAATCGTTATTTAATTTACATAAATCGAAAAATATAACAATATAACAACTATGTAAAGAGATAAACAGTTCAAAGAGGAAATATGTTGTATAAAATTTAAGAATAAAAATAAAAATAGAAATAGAATAAAGAATCGCATGCTAATAAATAATCAATAGAGACGTATATTGAATTACACTTCATCTCGGCATGCTTTTCGGTTTCTGATGAAATTATTCGTATTTTCGACCAAAATTATATATTTCGGTCTTCGATTCAATAACTGGAATAAATTAAAATGGCACATATAAAACTAATTTAATCTTCAATTCTGTAGTACTCTCTTAACTATATATGTATTTCGATTTTAAAAATATAATTTAAAACTATTGAGAATTACCTTTTGATTTTGATATTTAAATGATAAATAATAACAAAAATTTAACACATCCTATCCTATCCTGCTTACAAAGAAAGAGTCGGAATTGTCCCTCACCGATTTTGATGGACTTTGGATATGTTGTATAGCTAAAAATAAGAGATACATATTTTTATTATATAGACGTTCTTTTTAAGGTTGAAACAATCCTTCGAAGTTAGCTCGATATATGTAAAATAATTCTCTAGTTGTCCTGTTTTTATCGAAAATGTTTTGTATTTATCTATTCCGAACTCCATGTTTGCTTTTTGGTTATGGCATATAGTTTTATATCATCCATATATAGTAGATGTGTGAGGTTGACGTGTTGGGGTTATTGTATTTAATTTTGAAACCCTTTGACTTGCTGAGAAGATTGGAGAGGGGATTAAGTACCAGGCAAAACTAAAGAGGCCTAAGTGAACCTCCCTGGAATATACCTTTGTTTATGCTCATGTAATCTGTTTCTATTGCAGTGTTGTTAAACTTAAGTTTTATTCGGCATTTATATTTGCATGACGCTACGTACAAAATTGACTATTTTAGGGTGAATTTTGTACTGCTAGAGTACATATATGAGCCAGGTATAAGGTACGGTATCAAAAGCTTTGCGGTAATCAATGTACATCCTGTAGATATTGCGTTTCTTGGTATATGTCTATTTCATAGCTATTGCGTCTATGGTCAGCTGCTCTTTGCAACCCTGATTTTTTTTATGGTATCCCTTTTGCTTTTCAGTTAAGATGTTGTTTGCTGTGATGTGGTCGCGTGTATTTAGACTGATGCATGCTGTAATGATTTTATAAATGGTTTGTAGACACATTATATAGGTCTGTAATTGGCTGGGTTCTTTGTCGGAGCCTTTGAGAAGCATGATACCTTGTGTTATATAGTATGACATGGTGTCAGGTGATTGTATGAATGAGTTGACGTGGTTGTGTAAGCATGGACAAATGTATGTAAACTTTTTGTACCATACATATTTATATATTTTTTAATACAAATAACTTATGTAAGTCGCACAGTAGAATTTAGTTAAAATCATTTACTTTTATGTATATTTATTATGATCTATCTGCTTTAGTTTAGGAGATAATAAGGGGTAACCACTTATATGCTGAGATACCCTCTGTATAGTAAGCAGAATTTGAAAAACCTGAAGAATTTTTATTCAAAAATCAATTTAAAATTATTCAAAATCGACATTTGAAATTTGCGGAACTGTTATAATTACTTGCTCATGGTACAAAAAATTGTTTTACACAATACATTATATTTACAAACATCATCTTTACAATCAATATGTTCCATAAATATTGGAGTCTATATAAAGTGTGTTTTATATTACTATTTTTATTTATTTGAAAATATTATTTGAAATATATCTATAACAATTACCTTATTATTTATATCTATTAAATTATTTATTAATATGCTTCTGTTAGCTTCATTTTTTAAATATATGTATACATATACAGGGTGTCCGATAATTATTGACACAGCCGAAGTGTGAAGGTAGATTGACTCAATCTGAAAAGAAAAGTCCTGTACCATTTTGTTAAATTCGCAATAGTTATTGCGTTATTAATTAAAATATCTGAGCTAATGAGCGCGTGGGAAGCGGTAGGCCGGAATCCACTGAACTATAAGTAAACTGGAAAGCTCGCCGCTATGGGATCGTGCGCGCCGAGAGAGATAGCCAATACAGCTATCCATCCTTGTCTAAGTACAGTCCGAATAGAAAACCTATTTTTAGCAACCAGCCCTTCTTCTAGCCTGCTTCTCTTCTAGTCAGAGAAAAATTTTGGACGCGACTGTAAAAGTGGGCATGAGCATGCGCACTAAGCACTCTTGCCCACTTAAACAGCTATCTCTCTCGGCGCGCACGATCCCATAGCGGCGAGCTTTCCAGTTTACTTATAGTTCAGTGCCGGAATCGGTAGGCATGTAAAATGGCTTATTTGTTTACGTCTCTTAGCAATAAAAGCATCATCTGAGCGAGAGGTGGAGTCACGCAGCGAGCGGCGGGCGACGTCTGATATTTGTTGTTAAGAGATGCAAATAAGTCATCTTACATGCCTACTGATTCCGGCCTACCGCTTCCCACGCGCTCATTAGCTCAGATATTTTAATTAATAACGCAATAACTATTGCAAATTTAGCAAAATGGTACAGGACTTTTCTTTTCAGATTGAGCCAATCTATCTTCACACTTCGGCTGTGTCAATAATTATCGGACACCCTGTATATATGTACATATATAAGGCAGTTTGCCTTTGCGAAAGAACTCTGTTCCAACTGCCCGAAACTTGCAATCATCTCTTGAACTGCATTGTACTGAAGGTAACTGAAAGTCCTCTATTTGCAATTTTCGCAATAATTAATGAGAAATTAATTAAAAAAGATCTGCCAATCCGTACGAGTACAAGCGCACGGCGAGAAGAGACATCCCAATGTTACACGGTCGCTAGGCGGGTGAGGCCCCAGCGTTACACGCCGTTCATCCATAGCCATTGCCATTTGTAGAGCGCTCCTCCCACCGCTTCGTCGCGCGCCTAGCAACCGCGTAACATTAGGCTGTCTCTGTTCGCTGCGCGCCTATTAGTAATCATGTAACACTGGCATATCTCTTCTCTCTTATACTCGCGCGGATTGATCGATCTTTTTTAATTAATTTCCCATTAATTGCGAAAATCGCAAAACGGTAGAGAACTTTCCTCTACTCGGTTTAATCCGCTCTACCTGCACACGAGAGGTGGGGCGATTATTACCGGACACCCTGTATATGAAAACACGATGTTTATAATTTATTTCTCAAAAATGCAATTTCGGAAAACAATGTTAATATACATAAATGGATTTGATCTTAAACGCTATTTGTTTTTTGTCGTAATATAAATTTCATAATTTGCAAAAATAATAATGGGGGGTGGGAGTATATTAAAAAATGTGATAATTTTGAAAAATCTAAATATGTATATAAACTATGAAATATAATAAAAAATAAATATAAAATGCATTGAACTTTTTTGTCTGTAATATTTTTTCATATATCGCATGGTTTCCATGATATTCGATTAAAATTATATACATCAAGTTAACTTCGAAAGGTTGTTTACCCTTAAACGTGCGAGAACGCCTATATAAAAAAAATATTATCTCTTATCTTTTATTTTTAGCTACTCAACAATAACATATTCAAAGCCCATCAAAATCGAAGGACAGCCCCTTCCCTTTCCTGTTAGTAATTAATAAGGTGGAAGTTGTAATAATGGTATTAGAATTATACACATATAATACTCATTCCAACTAGCTGTAATATGGTATGATTGTGCAATATTGTGAGTGAACTCACGTGATAAGGGGAGATCATAACATGCCGGATCATCTGGAAGCTTCATGAAGGGGGCTCAGACGGCCACGAATACAAAGCACAGAGAGAGAAGAAGCATGGCAGAAGAGAAGACTCCAGCCAGTGCTGGTGACAATGGGGCTGATGCTGCACCTGCGACACCATACAATCATTCACACACGCAATCCCATCATTCTCTCACCTTGTACATACGTCTACATTTACTACTACTTACCTAGGGAAAATTACAACGCTCTCTTATTAGCTCCGAAACACTATATATTAATGTTAAATTGTTTATCATCCCAATGTATCTCATATTTAGAAAACGCGGAAATGTAATTAAAGAGTATTTTGTTGATATAGATGTGCTGATTATAGATGCACCAATAGATAAATATCGTTAGATGAATCAAAAAGTTGTAGATCGCGTATGATGTTTCTTTTTTTTTTTTATAAAGCATTTGTTATCTTCTGGTAAAACAAGTGTAAAAATACATGCTCCGTGCAGTATCAATCAATATAATTTTTAATGTTCTGTATTTATGTATGTAAGTATATACAGGATGTCCCATTTTTAAAAATATGCTTAAATATATAAAAAAACCATCGCGTTTTAAAAAACAACGTTTCGAACAGTATGTAATTCGCAACTAGCAGCTATATTTTTTTTTTAAACAACTATGTGTTTTCTTTATATCAATAGATTCCTCTCATTATTTTATACATAAAAATATTGAAGTAAGATCATCGTAAAATGAATATTTTACGAGATATTTTATTGTTTATGTAAGATTATGTAAAATTAAAGTATAAAATATCTCGTAAACTATTCATTTTTTGGCCATCCTACTCTATAACTTTTTATGCAGAATATTGCGAGGAATCGAGTTAATATAAAAAAAATAGGGTAGTTCCATTTAAAAAAACTAGATTGACCTTCAAATGACCTTGAAAAATAACCTTAGTTATATAAAATTCAAGATTATCAATTTCTTTTCTCCTCAAAACCAAACAACTTTTGTTGAAAACAATGTTTCTTAAAACGCGATGTTTTTTATATATTTTTAAGCATATTTTTTAAAATGGGACACCCTGTATGTGTACACATATATATGGTATTATTAATCTATTAACACATAAATTTACGCATATTGGAGTCAATATGCATCTCCCGTATATGACCCAGTATGCATGTAACTTCATATGTTAAAACATTAATGATTCTGTGTATACGTGTATTGTATAATCGTATACTGTACAAGCATAGATGTCTATACTACTACTAGATCGCTAACTTCGTCAAAAGAGCTGTGGCCGGCCGGATTTCCAGGTTCGGCCATAACACCTTACAACAAAATGGCTGCTCCCGCTTTTTGACAGCTATTGCATGAGATGTACTAAAATATTTTTATTTTTTATTCAATTTAAAATACCTATATTTAAATTTAAAAATACTGTGTAGTGCTATGTATCACATACGCACATACTACACACACACCGCCGCCATTTTGTTGTAAGGTGTTATGGCCGAAACCGAAAATCCGGCCGGCCACAGCCTTTCCATATGCCAAAACTCCAAGTTAGGGATCTAGGTTTAGTAGACATCTGTGTGTACAAGATACAGATTACTGGATGTAATATATTATAGTTATTTCCATGTTCAGTTCCCTCGTATAGTAAAAATTTTTATGATAATATTGACGGAGATAAACTATTATTTGTCTTGAAGTGAAAAAAGTGAATATATTGATAAAAAGTAAGACGAAAACATGTCAAATACTTTGATTTAATTCTAATGCACTTATATCACATCATCGACATACACTTTTTATATGTATATAATTATTTTAATAAAATTATTTTAATAAAACAATAATTATTTTAATAAAACATTGAGAAAAATTGAAAATATAAAAATTGATATAGATTAACATCAAAAGATATGTGTATCTCTTTAAAATTTATAGAGAGAATATATCGAAATACACAATTTTTACTTATAATAAAATATAAGTTTATAAGCGATAAATTATTTAAATACTTCTAGGTTTTAGACTTTTTAAGCTTTTAGGTATTTGACATATTTTTCCATCCTATTTTATCAATCTATTCAAACTTTTACACGTCAAGACAAAAAATAGTTTATCTGTCAATATTACCACAAAAGTTGTCACTATACGAAGCAAATGAACATGAAAATAAATTTATTTTGACAGCTGACACATGTCGTAATATCTCGCTACTGAATTGATATTTTATAATATGCTCCGATATTAACTATGCGTATGTAATGTACAAATAGGTTCCGTATAGAAGCAGAAACAATTCTTCTTATAAAATAATAAATCTTTCTTAATAAAAATATCATTGCATATTTGTATGATAATCTCGATGTTATTAAAGGGGTCCAATTTGTGATAACATTTTTAACACTTGGTGATTTCATCACGCCTGAGCGCGCAAAATTGTCAACTCTGTAATTCGTAAACGTTAATCGCTAATAATTTAGAAACTATTATAGCCTCGACATTTTCGTATTAAAATTTTCATCTTAGAATCTATAAGGAATCCGCCCTCAAAAAATTGCGGGACACTGTTTATAAATTTTCTATTAATTTAAATAATATTTAATTTCTAAATTTTTTGTATTTAAAAATATTTGCGCACTATTATAACGTATATATGTTCTGATATATTTTATTATTAATAAAAAAAAGAAAATGTTAAATGTTAAAAATGTTAGTTTATTTTATATTAGGCATATTTTTATTTCTAAATATGACAGAGAGAGAGAAAGAGGGAGGGAGGGAGGGAGGGGGAGGGGAGGGGAGAGAGAGAGAGAGAAAGGAGGAAGAGAAGGAGAAAGAAAAGGAGAAAGAGAGAGGGAAGAAAAAAGGAAAAGAGGAGGGATAAAAGGTAAGGGAAAGAGGGAAAAAGAAGAAAGGGAGAGGAGAGAAAAAGTATTGGAAAATGGAAGGAAGGAAAAAAAGGGGAAAGAAGGGAGAGAAGGAGGAAAATAAAGAGAGTAAGAAAGAGAAAGAAAGAGGGAGAAGAAAAAGAAATGAAGGAATAGAGAGGTGAAAAAACAGAGAGGAAAAGAGGGGAAAAATGTGGGAAGAAAGAGAGAGGGGAGAAAGAAAGTAGAAAAGGGACAGAATAAGGAAAGGGATCAAGAGGAGGAAAAGATGGATTGGAGGGGAGAGAAATGGAAGGGAAGAGGAAAGAGGGAAGAGGGGAAGGGAGGGAGGAAGAAGAGAAAGAGGGAGGAAAGAAAGAGAGAGAGGGTGGGAGGGAGGGAGAGCATTTGAACAATTGATTGGAGTTGCACGTTATTTTATTTGATTAATCCGAATTATATGCTTCGTTCATGCTGATCAATAAATCTTAGTGCTCTTAATTTACTTTGTGATATAAATGAATATCAAACTAACAATACTGATAAAGGATCAATCTGAAAAGGTGTTACGATACACAAAGACAATACACTTCGAAATCTTTGTAGAATATGTCTATTGAATAGTTCAGAGGAGATTACACTGAATATTAGTAGAGTATAGTTCACGTATAGAAAGAAAAAGAAAGAAAGATAATATAAGTTGATATTGGAAGCAAAATAAAACATTGAATCACATCGCTTTTCGAAATGCTTGCTTCTGTTAACACAGGTTGTGTTCTAACGTTAGCGAAACTTACAATTCTCTTCGTCCGACGTATCGTCCGGCCCGCAATTATCAATGTTATTGCATCGTAGCGATTCATCGATGCAATATTTACTTTTGCTGCACAGAAATTGATCTTGACACTCTGTATTCGTGCTCACTTCAGTCCACACCGCCCGAAAGCCTTGTTGTCCTACTGCTTTATCGGCTGATATAAAACTATAATATAATACGAAGATATAGTAAAAACGTCATTCAAAAAGCTTTTCTTACTCATTTTTAAGTATGACTTACCTGAGCCGCATATTATTATCTTCCGAAAGAAAATTCCATTTTGTATCAGAAGTTTTAACGCCACAGAGCTCGTGTGGAGTGGACGTCAAAGAATACCACATACGTAATACGGCTGCGGGGCAACCTCGTGCTGAAAATAATTATCAATAAATTAATAGTTTCTAACATAATGTGACTAAATGTGAAAATTAAATGAATAAATTATAATAAAAGAAAACTGACAGAGAGAGAGAGACAGACAGAGAGAGGGGGGAGGGAAGGGGAAGGGGAAGGGAGGGGGGAAGAAGAGAGGGGAGTGGTGGGAGGGAGGGAGGGGGAGGGGTGAAAGGGAGAGGGGGAGAGGGGAGGGGGACAGAGGGGGGGAGAGAGAGAGTTCTCGTGAATCGAATATATTTTTATTTCTATTAAGCGCTGCATTTTATCGGAGCTGATACGTACTTAGTTAGCTCAGTTAGAGTCTACTCATCAGAAGCCCATAATCCGTGTATTCATTGTTTCTTTTATATATTAAATCGGTTAGCATCGCGTTCTTGTAATTCAAAAACTATTTTGTCGTGACCCTTTTTGGCGAATTACAGAACTTAAATAACTATAAATATTGCTTTCTCATAGAGGAAGCTTTGTTTTCGTGAAAAATTTTTTTCCAGTTTTCTATGCCAATTTGTTCAGAATGTTCCAAAACGTCAAAAAATCTTCTTTTTTAAATATCCCGTATGTGTGTATGTGTGTGTATGTGTATGTATATGTACGGATATATACGGATTGCCCAAAAATTCAAACGTCTATAACTCAAGAATTGTTTGAGCTACAGCGCTGCAATTTGGCATACAAGGAAAGTAGTACAACACTTTTATTTACTGTCATTTTTATAAAAATTTATACAGTGTTTTAGATTTTAAGGCAGTTTCTATTTTTCCAAAAATGTCTGTGGAAGTTCTAACTTCCGCAAATTTTGAGATATCTTGAGATATTTTGAGATATTTTGAGCTAAATTTTTTTAAACGAATAGAGTATCATTAAAGAATGTTTGGTATTGAATTGAACGAGGATCGGTGAAAGGGTTCATTTTTCATGTAATTTTGAATTTTTTGAGAAATGTCTGTGTACGCTATAACTTCCGCAAATTTTGAGATATTGGGCTAAATTTTTTTACATAAATAGAGTATCATTGAAGGATGGTTGATATTGAATTTAATGAGAATTGGTGAAAAGGTTCATTTTTTATGAAATTTTGAATTTTTTGAAAAATTTTTTTATATGAATAGAGTATCATTAAAGAATGATTGATATTGAATTTGGTGAGAATTGGTAAGAGTTTATTTTTTACGAAATTTTGAATTTAAAATTTTTTTTAATGTAAATTTTTGAATTTTTTAAAAATATTTTGTAATATTCTAGATGGGGTTTGTCAAGATTAGAAATATGGGCGCATATTGGCCCGATATCCTTGCAACATCGGAACTCCTAAAGCCAACATCGGGTTGACATTGCGCCGATTGTAAAACCCCACCTGGGATGCTATTGAACTCACCCTCTATCAATTCTCTTTCTGATTGTCATCTCATAAATGACTATATAAGTTGCTGGTTTCACATATTATATGTCATTTTGGTAATCTGTCATCACGATACGTTATAATACTGAAATATACAGGGTGGGGAAAAAAGGTCGGGACACCGTAATATCTCGAAAAATATAAGTTTTATAAAAAAATATTTCAGATAAAAGTTGTAGGGTTCAAAAAGATCTATTTATTAAACTTATCAGTTTGACCTTGAGTAGCGTCATCAAGGTCAGGGCAAGGTCATCTGGAATTTTTTAAATGGAATCACTCTATTTTTGTTATAAAAATCGATTTGCCGCAATATTCCGCATAAAAAGTTATAAGGGTAAGATGGTCAAAAAGTGAATAGTTTACGAGATATCTTATACTTTAACTTGACATAATCTTACATAAACTATGAAATATCTCATTAAATATTTATTTCTCGATTATCTTACCTTAATATTTTTATGCAAAATAATGAGAGGAATCAATTGGTGTAAAGAAAACACATACTTATTTTTAAAAAAAGTATGTAATTTGCAACTAGCAGCTAAATATTTTTTCCTTAAAAACAACTATGTGTTTTCCTCACACCAATTGATTCCTCTCATTATTTTGTGCATAAAAGTATTGAGATAAGATCATCGAAAAATAAATATTTTACGAGATATTTCATAGTTTATGTAAGATTATGTTAAATTAAAGAATAAAATATCTCGTAAACTATTCACTTTTTTACCGTCTTACCCTCATAACTTTTTATGCAGAATATTGCGGCAAATCGATTTTTATAACAAAAATAGGGTGATTCCGTTAAAAAAATTCAAGATGACCTTGCCCTGACCTTGATGACGCCACTCAAGGTCAAACTCATAAGTTTAATAAATAGATCTTTTTAAATCCTACAACTTTTATCTGAAACATTTTTTTATAAAACTTATATTTTTCGAGATATTCCGGGGTTCCGACCTTTTCTCCTCACCATCTAAAAATATTAAACAAACAGATTGAACGAAATGGAAGAATTTAGAAATAGTAATTGAAAACATTAATTAATTAGTTGATTTTTGTATAGTTCTTTCGAATCGAGAAGAATTTAGAAATAGTAATTGAAAACATTAATTAATTAGTTGATTTTCGTATAGTTCTTTCGAATCGTATATTTCATATAGTTTTTATATATGATTTCTTTTAATATTATATACATTTTTTAAAATAAATTTATATGCTACTATAAAGTACTTATGGTTAGTACTTATAGTTAAAAAATTTTAGTACTGAAAGATGGTCTTGATGAACTACTGCTAAGTGCAGTATTAGCTTTTGAAGAGGAGCCAGCAGAGAAAGAGCATAACTATGATGTGATGGAGGCTAGTGAAAATAACAAGCTAAAGCGTAGAGAGGATGATAAAGACGAAGAAAAAATCAAGAAGTTTGAAAAGGTGCAAGCAGAGAAAGGGCATAACTGTGATGTGACGGCCACATAAAGATGGAACCACATAAAGAGAAAATATTACTGCCCTTCCCGGAAGAATAATAACTTAAATTTTAATTATGTAGTGTGTCTTTTGAGGAAACATAAGATAAGGAAACAAAGAGAGAAAAGAAAAGAATATAAAGGAGAAAGGAGAACACTCTAGAACACTAGAACAAGAGAAAACTAGAAAGAAGATAAAAAGGGAGAACAGATTTTTAAAAGGTGCACAGTATTAAATTTGGCAAGAATAGATATAAAGGTTCAGATATTTATGCGTGTAATTCTTCAGGTGCTCGGATCACTCCGAGAGGAAAGACAAGCGAAGCGAGAACAGATGCAGGAGGAATTGCGGCGGAGGATCCTTCTCAACAGAAAAAATTGATTCTTCAATTCTTAACGTTCCATGCAAATAAAGTAATCTTGTTTTACGAAAGATAATTAAATGAAAGCATAGAATTAAATTAGTTTTTGAAATCATAAGGAAACATCCCAGATTCTGTAAAATTTAATCGTAAATTGATGTTTTCCTGTTTATGTAGCAGTTTACTTTTGTAAATGTGTTTGTGTTTTTGAGGAAATTGGAGGAAGAATGAAAAGAGAATTGAAGAAAGAAAAAGATTGATAGAGAAACATAGCAATTATAGGAAGTGAAGACCGCCTTCTTCACGGTTTTTGAGTCGTGATTTTCCTGTGAAGCTGAGGGCAAATGCCAAGGGGACTTGGGAAAGTTCTATTATGGATATTGGGTTCACACACGACAAGATTTTCCCTCTCCTCCCTCGTCCGAAACATAAAAGAGAATAAATTGGTCCGACGAAGAAGATTTTCGGTGAACTACCCAGAACACCCAGAACTCAAGCAGCCAGAACACTAGAATACTAGAACAAGGAGCCAGAATAAGCAGCCATAACAAGAAGAAAACTAAAAAGAAAGTAAAGAAGGACAAAAGTGTAATAAAAAAATTGTGTAATATATCGATAAATGCCAAATTTTCACTCAAATTAAGTTTCTTTATTTATTGTCTACCTTTATAATATGATCTCTAAATTTTCTGTGATGGTTATAATAATGGTAATATAAAAATAAAAAAGTGTGCAAACTAGAAACTTGCACATTGCTTCCTCACCATTTTATTTCGCTTATAAAGCTTCCTCTATGTGGAAGCCAAAATTGAAAAACCAGCTTGCTCTGAAGAGGAGCTTTGTGAGCGAAATAAAATGGTGAGGAAGCAATGTGCAAATTTCTAATTTGCACACTTTTTTTTTCTTATAATATTACCTTATTCTATATGCTTCTAAAGTCTGTTTCATTTTTGTTTTTACCTTTACTGCTCTTTCTTCACAAAGTAATTAGGGACATAATATCAGGGTGTTTCTTAAGCCAACATCCTGTAGTCTACATTGACATAATCTAATATTTTTCTTTGAAATGTTAATTCAAGAAGTATGAATAAATATTATTGGCTGATTTGGCGAGTATTTATTTTTATATAATATATGCCACAAAAGCATATCGTATTAAAAATTTCCATTTTAAAGGATAAAAATATTTTCAAAAATATTAATTTTCATAAATAAGATAAAATAAATTTAAATCTAAATCTAAAACTATTAAATGTAAAAGTATAAGTAATATATATTAATTTAAATGTAAGTAATTTTATTTTTCTTATGAATTTATATAATTTTCAATGATATATTGCATTACTCTTTTCCATTTATTTACCATATTTGTATAATTTTCAATAAATATATCAATTTTAGTAATCAATTTCAGTAATCAATTTTAGTAATCAATTTTTATTTTAAACTTTCAAAACTAGAGACTATTAGAGTCTAAAAACACAATAATATGCTGGTTTGGATATCTTTTGTTGAAATGTACAAGAGAAAAAACATATATCAAATTAATTTTATTTAACTAATTATAATAATAAATTTATATATTACCTAACTGGTCACCTTCCACAGAGAAAGTCTCAAAGTTCAAGAGTATCTGCTGATTCGGTCGAACTCTTATGAACCAGTTGCAAGTTTTGCTAGCTAGGTTTCTCGCCGGACCGTCGTATTTATTCGGGAAATTCGGACTGGTTATTATACCGTAATTTAAGCTACTAATATTTGATCCACAATCTACAACAAAATAATTTAATAAAATTAATATTACGAATGACGAATAAGCAGCTTTCCGAATTTAAATTTCTAATCATCCGAACCGTAAATAAATAAATCATTTTCCAGTTTCTTTTAACCCTTCCGCTACTACCGCCGACTATAGTCGTCATCTGCAAAACCACGTGTGGGTACTATAAATTCCAATTTGTTTTTTATATTCTTAACATCTTATAAAGTGAGTTATAACGGTGATGTATTTAAAAACGTTCTATAGTCTTATTGCTTGAATACGAAATGCTGCCTGCCAGTATGCATACAGTACTGGCGGTCCATACAGTAGCGTCGCTATTCGGCCGGATTCACTATAGCGAAAGAGTTAAACGAAATTTTTTAGTTTAAGATTGGGGATATGAGAGATTAAAATAATTATTTTCTTTCAAGTTATTTGTTCTTTAGCTGGAAAACAACAAAGTGTGCATTCGTACCTCCGAAAATAGGTTTAGCAATCTCGAAAGTGTAACGCGCTTTGAAGCCGCTATAAACAAGCTCAGAATCAGAATGTAAAATCACTTTCAAGCCAAGAGCACCGAGATTCGATTCTACCGGACCCGGCGCAGTTGCACCACAATACCTTCCTATCAATTTCTCTGTTTCATCCCGATACATGTTGTAAATTTCAAGCCAATCTTCCTGACATAATTCATGTCTATAAAAAATATCGGACAATATATTGATCTGATTCAGATACATGCTAACAACGTAATTCACTCACCCGTAATGTCCGACCGTCACGTTGACGTTTCTCGTACGAACCTTAAAGTGATCAAAGATCAAGGTAATCTGCTCGTTCGGTGTTGCCATGAAAAAGTACGTGCAATTCGTATCACTGGGATAATTACTAGGATATCGTGGAGAATTAAATTCCCCGCGTTTGCGAGATAAACTGTAATAAGAGAAGGTACAGCTGCCGTCCGGCGACGCAGTACCCGGTATCTTATATTCCGTTTCGAAGGTGTACCTGTGCGGCGATGCAACAATTACTATACCAATGAAAGTTATATTTACTGTTTTTATTTTCTATTATAGTATTATTGTTTGAATATATCTCTTTTTCTTTGTGCACTATATTAATCATACCATATATCTACACTCACTTAGCCTTAAAACCTTGCGCCTGCAATTCCCCACTACTGAACACCATCACAAGTCTCGGCCCGTCACTAACTACGTGGCTCGGGTTGCTCCTGTTACCGCACAACTCGTAATCGAATTTGTCATAAGAATCTGTCGCTTCTTGGCCCTTCAGATACAATTTTAGATAACCGTCGGTGCACGCCGTTCTAAACAAGTCCGAAGGACACGGTACACAAACGTTCCATTCACATATCATCGTTTCTGGCTCTTTAATGTGCATGCACTTACTCTCCTTTGGGCATCTGTATCGTGAATATTGAAAATTCCAATCGCACGCGTTCCAAGTGCTGCGCGTCCTGCATCCCGTAAATAAAATAACGGCAAACGACCTTAGGTATATAAGGATATGGAAAATTTGGACTAACTACAAATCCCGATGTTTCCTTCTTACTGAGGATCTTCTGATCGCACTCGGATCCACGGATATGCTCGCCTTCATATTCCGTTATGAAGTCTATGCGACAAACAGAATGATAAGAATCATTTAACAAGATACAATTCGATGAACGGTGTGTGAATTAGGGATGGGATCAAGTTCAATATGTACTTAAAAATCCGAGTCGAATCCAATAATCAAGTTTTATTTTCTAGGATTCGAATAATACTCATAAGAAATAATGGTAAATATTGACAAAAGGGGACTTAGCTCCAATGACTTTGACATATATGTTGTCATCGCCCTGAGTAACTATCAAAAGGTTTTAGCCGTCGCTCGTTGTTTATTAAAAAGTCATTAACAAAAAAGTTCACTAAATAAAACCTAATTTTTCTGACATGTACATTTAATAGAACGTACCTTACCAGATTCATTTATGTGTAGCAAATAGAACGCATGGGCGGGGGAGGGGCTCCGTCCCCCCCTGCACCCCCACCCCAAAATAACTTACCCAACCCATTTCCTACAGATGAAGCATTCGATTCACTACACATAAATAAATGAATCTGCTAAGAATATTTTTATCAGTCGTACATGGTGTCTAAAAATTACATATAATTCGTGGAAATTCTTTTGTTAATAACTTTTTAATAAACAACGAGCGACGGTTTTAAAATCTTTTGGATACTCAGGACAGTGACTTTGACAACATATGTATTCAAGGTCAAGGTCCCATGGGGCTGGGTCTTTTGTCAATATTTACCGAAATAATATTTCATATATTGCACTTGCGAAGTAATCGCGAATCTAGAACAGTTATATTCGAATTTTAGATTGAGTACCTGCAAAGTTCGAAATAGTACTTATATGTTCTTTCTATTGTAAAAAATCGAATCTTTTACAAGTAGTACTCAAACTCTAGGATAAAAAATCTATTTATGATACTTGCTACATCTACACACGCGCGCGCACACACACACATACATATAATGTTAAATTTCTCATAAGTACTCATAAAAGATTCGAACATACTTGATCCAGGTTTGAGTCTACTTGAAAGTAGTTTTTATCGAAGTAATCATAGAGAGTTCGAAACCATGCAAACAAATTCGAATCTACTTGTAAGATACTTAATCCCATCGCTAGTATGAATCATCATTGTCTTACCCAGGCTGACAAAGCTCTCCGAGAACTCGAAGATACCTTTGAAACCTCGATTTTGTGTATTCGCTGTGCGCTTCAATGTGACGAACAGCACGAACAAACGATTCTCCGAGGAGTATAATACTAAGTTTCGCTGCTGACCACAATACGTGCCAATAACGGCAGACGAATTGTCGAGACCATCGTATACCTTTACGTAATCCAATGGGCAACTGGAATAATCCCAATTTTTCTCATTAAATTAAATTAAACTATCATCACAAATAGCAATAATAATAAAAATGCAAATAGCAATAATAATAATAATAAAAATTAATTATTCAAAAATGTGAAATATATTTCTACAAAAAAATAAATAATTTAAAAGAAAATAACGAGAATTTATTCTACAAAAATAAATTTTCTTCGATATTTCCACATTATCAAAATATTAATTTTTTTTTCTTTGTTTTTAGAAAACATTAATTTCTTATAGCGAATTCGGTTGGACGCACTAGTGCGCACTGGTGCATATTAAAAGCGTTGTACACAAATTGATATAAAGAATATGTATTTAATATAAATATATAAACGGGTTAAACTGCGAAATTCTCAATACATTTATTTGCTAAAATATTAAAATATGTATTAAGCATTTTATCAGTCAAAGTATTTGCATTTTACTTTTAGATTAGAATAGTGTACAACGGCTTTGATATGCATCAGTGCGCACTAGTGCGTCCAATCGAATTCGCTATTAGTTCATCTATTATTTATTATAGATTATAAAAGAATTTTAAAGATCTGAAAAAAATTCGGTCTTGCATGTACGTACTGTGGCCCGCCAAAAAATAAATCAAAGTCGCGAAATTCCAACCGCACACGTTGCCCAGGCTTCCCGATGAACTGATAGTTACAAATGAGATTTTTCGGATAAGTGCCAGGATAAGTGGGAGATAGTATATTTCCGGTACGTTTAGCTTCTGCGTGTATCGTGAAAGAGCATGGTGTATTTGGCGCTGGAGTGCCCACCTCATATTCAGCTGCAAATGTTACATTAAATATCAATAAACTTACAACCTATTTTTAAAATGCTTGATATAAGCGCGTGTCATCCATTAATGAAACGCTTTAAAATCAATACCGGATAAGACTTACAAGCGTTGATAAATCTGTAAATACCGCTGAAAACGCTCGGTACAGTGACATTCTTATCAGTAAAGAAACTAAGAGCAATTCCCTGATAAAGAGAGACCCGTCTGCGAGGTGGAATCGGTCCGCAAAACCGTCCACCAAATGGCGTTTCTATCAGCTTAGTCGTGTTCTCTGATCGTATCTCGGAGTATATGTCCATATACTCGTGAACACAGCTGAAAAAAATATTTCGCGTAATTTTTATATTCATCTCATTTCTTTCTTCCCGCTCTCCCTTTGCATACATTTAAGCATTTGTCAGTAAAAGATAGATAAATTATAATACTTATTCTAAAGCCCCCTTGGCAAGCAAAGCGATTTTTCGTACTAGATCGCGCATACGAAGTAAATTACTACACTGAGAAAAGTTTTTTTTTTCTAACGAAATCAACATATTAAATCTTTATTTTTAGTGAAATTGTTTATTTTATGTAACATAAATTATTAATTATAATAAATCGGGAAGGCTCTGAAATCCAAATACGAAATCAGTAAAACAGGGCTAATAAGAACCAGCGCGCGGATATTATACGCAATAATTTTATTTCTAAATTCTTCTTTAAACGTTTTAGTCCTTCCTTTGGACCATCCTCAGTATGTTAATTAATAGTGAAATCCACGTATCAATGCTCGTATCTCCATCTTAGATTCTTGGTAGGTCCTCAAAGCAAGCGAGGACGAGGTGCAGAACAAGACACGAACGTTCTGATCTCCGCAAATAAACAAACAATACTGTTTAATTATTAAGTTTTAAATAAATATGTATATTACACGCAGTACATTATTTTATACCTTAACAATTTCTACATTCAAATATAACACTTCTATCTGGAATATGTAATGCTATGTATTAATTAAAGTAAATTAGTTTTTAAAAGAGAAATTTAGTTTTTTTCAATATAAAAAATATATTCAAATAAATATTTTATAGAACTAAAATAAAAAAATATTTGATTAAAAATTACATACATATATATTATTTGATATATTCTAAATTTTTTTAATTATGCATTTTCTAAATTAAATATATGTATATGCTTTGAGAAAAAATATTTAATACAATTCTTTTGAAGAAAATGTAATATTTAAAGTAAAGTATGTATATATATTAATTAATTTGCGCCCATTAAGTATATAGCAAAGTATATAGGAATAATAATATTCCTTGATAAAAAATCGCCCATTAAGTATATAGCGAAGTATATAGGAATAATAATATTCCTTGATAAAAAATAAATCAAAACATACTAAACTATTTTTTCTATGATACTTAACAAAAGAGGAATTATTAAACAAATTTATATTACACTACAATTAATAAAATTATTTCAGAATTAAAGAAAGTATTTTTATATATGAAAATTACTACATTTGATTATACAGGGTGGCTCACATATAAGCCTTAACAAACCCTTATAATTTAAAATCTATTTGATCGATTATAATGAAATTTGTCGATATCATTGAGTGAGCACCAAAATGGCAGTATATTCAAGTCTCCCCGCAGCCCCCCCCCCCCCACGTTTATGGGAAGAAAAGAGGCAATTTTGAAATTTTAAATGGCACTCCCTATAAAAAGTTACATTTTTGGATTCTACGAAAAAAAATAAGTAACTTTTACTAGGAACATTTTTTTCTAAAATGCTTCTGCTAAAAAATACGATTGTTTCAAATTTCGCCTTCATAGAACTTTTAGATAGACATATCAAAGGAAATCAAAATAACAACACTGTATTTCGAATTATTCAATTACAATTTATTAAATGCTCAAAATATTCATAAACTTGCAAACATTTATTTATGCGAATTAAAATATTTTTTTCGCATATTTGATAATATTTCAGGTATTACTGAAGCAGAAGCATCACGTATTCTTTACTTCATGTTCTCCTTTCTCGTCGGCTGTTGACATATGTATGACTTTATCTTTCACATAAAAAGAAAATCACAAAAAAGTCAAGTAATGTTAGATCGGGGAATCGAGGAGAGAAAGTGTTTATGAGAGCGAAACTTGAAACAATCATATTTTTTGATAGAAGCATTTTAGAAAAAAATATACCGAGTAAGCAGTTACTTTATTTTCTTTTCGTAGAATCCAAAAATGTTACTTTTTATAGAGGATTTCATTTAAAGTTAAAAAATTTTAAAGTTGTCCCCATAAACGGGGTCGCGGGAAGATTTGAGTGTACCGCCATTTTGATGTCTTTTTAGCAGTATCGACATCCCTGTCAGCCAAGTCTGTTCGAACAGATTTGCCAAGTGTCTGCTACAAATTATTGTCAGCAGAAAGGCTACAAATTTAGTACAGAGTTTCTTAATTTCGATTATATCTACAGATTGTGTGTAGAACAGAATAATCTGACAGCAGATTGGTGAACATGAATTGCAGAAACCGAGTAGGATCTGCAACCATCTGCAGCTCTTGCTCGGTTTCTGCTGCCAATTTGCCATCTGATTGTGCGCCGCGTGTGCGCAGATCTTGCACGGTTTTTGACACCAATCTGTCAGGTTCTGTGAGCACGCTCTGCCGGCAGATCACAAACCTAATGCAGACACAGTTGATGCCAATTTGCTAGCAATTTCTGAGATATCTGTTGCCAATCTGCTGGCATATTACGCGCATTTTGCTTACTGGGATCCTATAAATTTTATTATAATCGGTCAAGGAGATTTCAAGTTATAAGCTTGTTAAAGTTTATATGGGATATAACACCCTGTATATGATTCCATCAAGTTATAGTTTCTTCAGTTACCACTATGCGGCGTTTATTTCTCGTATTCAATTTTTTTGCTACAAACGAATATAAAGCTTGCAAGGCGCAGCTACTAAGATTAAAAGTTTGATACAATCCTAACAGAGAATTCGGAATATTAAAGTAATTTTTTGGAAGCGAACAGATAAATCGAAAATTGTTATTTTACTGCCGATTTGAGAAGCAAAATATATTATTATAGCTGTGTTTAGATACAATCATATCTGATTATATAAAATCGTATCGCGTCAAATTTCGGATCGGACTATATCTGAATTCGATCTTATCTAAATAATCTAAAAACATTTCTTCTCGGGTCTATTTCTATAATATAGAAATTGATTTTTCTATTTCTACACTATTTTTTTAATTAAACAAATACTTTTAAATAAAACATTAAAATAATTGTTTTTTCTCGAAATTGTTCAACTATTTCTAATTATATATATATTTTTTTGCTTTTTTTCCTTTAGGATAAATTTATGTATAATTCGAATATTGTTTCTCAAATACAAAGAATATATATCTTCCCTCAGAATTTCTTTGTTTTATAGCATATCAAAATTTTTTAATGTATTTAAATAAATAGTTCATTTAAAAAAATTTTAAGTTTTTAATATAAATAAATAAGCTATTAAAATCCGAGTAAATAATAAAATAAATTTTTTTTGTATTAAGATATTCTTTTTCTTAATATACTGTATGTTGTATATATTACATTTCTAATATACAATTTACTAGCTCGCATATATAATCTAGAACGAAAAATCGTACAGTGTGCCGCAAGGATTTTAATTTAGTGTAACTTTTATTATAAGTTTACTAACACTTACGCAGGTAATTCTCCCACAGCAGATCCACTACAGATCGAGAAAAGTATGCATGTAAACAATACATAATTAGACAGTTGTATGCATAGATTGTTAAATATAATAATTAAAGTCATCAGTTCAATCAATTACCGCGTTACCCCTGCAATGTTGATGATTAAATCTCCCGTAAGAAGAAAAATAAATGTAATTTTATATTTTTTTTATAACGTACTTGTTTTATACTCGATTGTTAAAATTTCTATCGAAAAATAATTAGGAAAAATTTGTAAGAATCGACTCAATGCGTCGGCATCCATTGTTGATTACAGAAAGAATGGCAAGCAATGTTATCAGTCCGTGGATGACAATAAGCAAATCGCAAGTCCCAATGCATCAGATGCGATTGCGAAACAAATAATCGTGATTGCGAAACAAATAATCGCGGAATGATGCTAAATGATTCCTTCAGTTACCGCTAGGGGGCGTAAGTGGTAGAAACTCACTCTGGTGGTTTTCCTCGCAGGCCGAACGAGGTGAAAATCAATTCGACACGCTGACGCGGCCCTGCGAGAAACGTGTAAACGCACTGTCGTGGGTCTCCTTCAGGATTGATCAGCGTTGGTGCATAAAAAGTTCCATTCAGCAGCCCGTCAGGGGTGCTTACAAACTTTTGATCGCACTCTATAGAAATGAGATAAAATCGCGACTTGCGTTTGAGTCGAATTATCGAGCTTGAGGAAAATCGGCAAAATTTTCTACGATTAACGAGCACAGTAAAAAAGATTCTAAAACGTACTTGGTATTCTGGCAGTGGTGACACCTCCCGGTGGAGGTGGTAGTGATGCAACATAGTCTTGTAGTGGCAGTGGTGTGTCAATTACCTCGCGGGCTGAATTGAGGGATGGTGTGACGATACAAAGTACCCCGCAACAAAGTATCCACCGCCACCGGGAACACACCACACCATATTATAATCGTGACAATAATCGTGATGTAAGGCCGATAACAATATACATATAACACGTATGTTATGCGCAGAGTAAACATTTTTAATATTTTCCAATTTTATATGTATTAATAATCTGTTTTCAGATTAAGCGAACTACAAAAATAATTACTTTAAATTTCGTATAAAATGTAATTGCGCCGATAAAAACAAAATTAAATTAGAAAAAATTTTCAGACCAAAATAACTAGTATTTACACATTATTATTTAATATTACACCATATTTTAAAGTTAGCATGCAAAATTAAATGGCGAAGTTTGTTAACGCACTCGCCGTTAAAAATAACTGAATATAATCTCACAATTTTAAATTATAATTTTTAATTCTCATAATACAGAGTGACCTACGGGGAGTGAAGCTGAAATCAGTTGTCATTTTTAAACGCACATAGAGAGCAAGAAAAGTAAAATATCTTCTAGATAGATAATAAAGAACATTTGATAATTTTATTTATGTAGACTAAGGATAAGTAAAGATATTTTTATTATTTTAATAAACGTTTATAAAAAATGAGAAATATTGACATGTGCGTTAAAAAATGACAGTTGGACAAATGACATGATTAGTTTCAGCAACTTCCTGTGGGACACCCTGTAAAAAGAATTATCTTAAGCGCTCTAAAGTATCAAGTGTCTAATGTTCGCAGAATTTTACACGATTGCATATATGTGAGAAATCTCGTAATTAAAATTCTTTGTGCTGGAAAAAAGTCGACACCACCAACTGCTTCAGATATTGTATCAACTTTTATGAAGCAATACTAAAGCAATACTAAAATAGCCTTATGATTATGCCATGCGTTTTTACTAACCTGTGGAGTTATGTGGATAGAACAGTAAGAGTAACACGAAGATTGACGAAAGAAAATTATTCCCAGAGGCATACCAAAGTACTGAAGCCATATTGTACCCTGAGAATAATCGTTCATATATCGATTGTCATTTGTATGTACACACGGATTCATATTATAATTCTTAAACGTATTAACTTAAGTAATAACATTTTATCAGATGTGTTTACCATATCTGTTAGTATCTGTCTCGGGCACAGGAAAAGCGAAAAAATTTGACCCAGATCATCTGCAATATATGATTTCATGGTTTTAATTATCGCAATTATATATATTCGGCAAATATTTTTTTAAACAATAATTATATGCATAACATCAAAAATATTTAAAGTAACGGTTTTTTTAAATTATGTTTTATATAGATAAATATATTGAATATAATTATTTAAAGTACGCAATTTGTTTAATCGATCGATGATATTATTATATTGTATTTTATCTCATGCACGCTTTCAAATAATGTACTATATTATATCTATAAAAAAATCATAGAACTTGTTAATCCAACAAACATAGTTATTATTTTTTATAACAATGATTATATATAATCGCTGGCTTAATCGATTATAATTTTCAAGATTTTGCGCAGACAAGATGTTACATTATATATATATAAATAACTGAAGTTTGTTTTTGTTTGAACGTATAGGCGTTGTGTGTAAAATAAAAGAATCTGCTTGTTGAAATAATTTCATTGAAACAATTACGCTACATTAATGAAGTATTGATGTGATGATAAAATAAAAATATTGTATATATTAGCTAGTCATCTAATAACTGTAATTCAAAAATATCTCATAATTATATTTGTAGAAGTAATAATTTAATAAGAATATATTAAATATATAATTAATTGGATACATTCATATTCTGGTATTTATATTCTAGATATATATATATATATATATATATATATATATATATATATATATATGTGTGTGTATATATAATATTTATATTATATACTCCTATCAATAGTTATAATATTTATATGTATACATATACATATATACAGGGTGGTTTAAAAGTCAGAACGGTTGAATATCTCATATACAATGCATTTTAGAAAAAAATGTTTCAGATAAAAGTTGTAGGGTTTAAAAAGATTTATTTATTAATCTTATCAATTTGACCTTGGGTGGCGTTGCCAAGATCAGGGCAAGATCATCTTGAATTTCTGAAATGGAACCACCACATTTTTGTTATATAAATCGATTTCTCGTAATATTCTGCATAAAAAGTTATAAGGGTAGGATGGTCAAAAAGTGAATAGTTTACGAGTATTTTATACTTTAATTTGACATATAACTTACATAAACTATGAAATATCTCGTAAAATATTTATTTTTCGATGATCTTACCTCAATACCTTTTTACACAAAATAATGAGAGTAATCAATTGGTAAAGAAAACACATAGTTATTTTTAAGAAAAAGTATGTAATTTGTAACTAGCAGCTAAATGTTTTTTTCTTAAAAACAACTATGTGTTTTCTTTACACCAATTGATTCCTCTCATTATTTTGTGCATAAAAGTATTGAGGTAAGATCATCGAAAAATAAATATTTTACGAGATATTAGTTTATGTAAGATTATGTCAAATTAAAGTATAAAATATCTCGTTAACTATTCACTTTTGGACCATCCTACCCTTATAACTTTTTATGCAGTATATTGCGAGAAATCGATTTATATAATAAAAATAGAGTGATTCTATTTAAGAAATTCAAGATGACCTTGGCAACGCCACCCAAAGTCAAACTGATAAGATTAGTAAATAGATCTTTTAAACCCTACAACTTTTATCTGAAACATTTTTTTCTAAAATGCATTGTTTATGAAATATTCGACCGTTTCGGACTTTTAAACCACCCTGCATATGTATATATATATATATATATATATATACACATATACATATATATGTATATATCGTGTTACACATATATAAAATTTGATTATTTTTTAATAATTAAAAAAAAAGATATATTGTTAAAGTTACTGATAAAACAGAAACAATAACGCTAATTTTATGTCAAATAATGAGAGAAAGGGAGGGGGAGAGAGGGAGGGGGAGGGAGGGAGAGAGAGAGAGAGAGAGAGAGAGAGAGAGATTTTCTATTATTTTATTAACATATTAAAAGAATAGAAACAATATATTATATAATAAAATATATAATAATAATAGCTAATAATTTTGAAGTATTGTAGCATATAGATACAAGAATCGGTTTGACATATAATATCGTTCGACACAAATTTTTACACTAGAAAAATTCCAAAAGAGTGTCAAAGTAGGGCTTAAATAAAACCTTTCTGCATTACAGTTTGTCGAGATCAAGTCATTTACCTTTTTTATCAGTATTTGAATTTTATCGAATATCGCATTTTTGCCATATTTGCTTACTCATTTTTGTAATAAATTTTTTGTTACTGTTATTTGTTTTTTTTTAGGTAATATTATAACTAAACTAGAATACAGTATCCTAATCGAAACCACTTTTGTTATGTTTGCGATTTATTTGTTCCTTCGAATCATATGTGAAACATTACAAGAAGCATTGTGGAAGGATTTGACGGCTATTTTATGGCGTATGTATCGAATTTGTGGTATGTTCGACTAGAGGTAATGTGCGACTGGAGGTAATGTGCGACTATTATTATAAATAAAACAAAAAAATTTATTTAAAAAATGAGTAAGCAAAAATGCGATTCGATAAAATTCAAATGCTGATAAAAAAGATAAATGACATGATCTTGACAAACTGTAAACACAGAAAAAAAAAGGTTTTATGTATGCCGCCCTACTTTCACACTCTTTTGGAATTTTTCTAGTGTAAAAAAATAAAAGTCGATTTTTGTCGGTGTAATACATGTAATACATGTAATACATGAACAAGTAGTTTCGACTAATCTATAAATAAACGATGAAAATGACAGACAATGCATCTAGTACAACGATTAACAATGCAATCCAGCAAACTATAGACACAAGCTCTGCAATATAATCAATGAATATCTCTCATTTATAGCGCATTTGTATCAAAGCTAATAATCCCATATTATATATTTCTACAAATTATTTAAAACTTTCTGTGTTTAGAAAAAATATATTGAAAAATTCAAATTATTATTTTATTTATAATATTTATGGAACTGTATCTTTTAAGTATAATTATATTAACAAAAATTATCTATTAATCTGTATTTACTCCCCTTGAGTCATAAAAACATTAAATAATAATTGATTTAAAAAATTCACAAGTTGTTTTTCATCTCGATAATTTCGGATTGATAAATAAAAGATTAATACTTATTTAAGATGATTTTCATCGAATTGTAAAAAAAAAACAGAAAATTTATCTGCCTTGTGTTTTATATTTTTTATAGTCATCGATAAACAGGAACAATTGACAGGGAAGCCAAATACACGTAGAACTGCAATATCGATAAAAAGTAGAACAGAGTATTATAGGATCAGAACCGCACCCATGCGCTTGGAAAAGGATAGCAAGATGGTCAATAGCGGCACCTTTATATTAAACCCAAGCTTTCTTTAATAAATCATGCAACTCGTATGATACAAATGTCTGGTAAAATAGTCGAATATCCCCAGTAAACATACTTAAATATTCAAAATTAAATGCATTGCAATATATAATATTCCAAATTTTGGGAGAATTGTTACGTCGTTATTATTTATTGCTGTGTGAAAGTGATTTGTTAATAAAGTACATAAAAATAATATTACTTTTTTGACTCGAGAAGTAAATTATAGTTTTGTTGCATTATAATTATTCGCCTTAGACTCTTTATTGGATGAATAATAATACTATCACATAATTTATTTACAATTTCGCATAAAGAAGGCTTTTTAGGAAATGAATTTAGTAGATAGATTAACGAATATCTAAATACTATTTCTAAATACTAATTTTTAAAAATCCATAAGATATGTCGGTGTTATGTCAAAAATGCAATAGAACGATTTGTTTTAGTTGTAGAAATATAGATATGTAAGTATATAAAAAGCAAAAAACATTGTAAAAACACATGACTTCAAATTAGTTATAAACAATTATTCAGCGCAAAATAAATAAAAAATATTAGGAGAAAAATATAGAAATAAAAGAAATTCAGTAATTAAGGAAATATGTGTAAAGCAAAATATAGAAAATATTCACAATTAAATCGAAAATTGAAGCTTACAATTAGAAAATCAAGTCCAACGTACTAACATCACACTTTCACCACCATGAGTCCAATTTTGTTAACACCATAAGTTCATTGGTTTGCATAAACACGAATCTCATAACTTATTTAACATAAATCTATTATTGTATTTATTTTTAACAATAATTAACAATAATAAAACAATAGCTTTTTCTCTACATTAAAAAATTAACATCTTCAATATAGTATCTACATATCTCTCATTTCATGATTAATCTTAATCATTCCTTACAGAAATATCTAACACGCATAACGCTATAAACATGAATCAATAGATCGTGTAATCAAAACCAACACATTCGATATTGTAACACGCGGTAATAATTAAAAAAAAAAAACAGAAAAGAGAGATTAAAGATTTCAATATAAATTTTAGCCCGAAAAATGTTCTCGACGTCTCTTCAATATCTAATTAAATCACATCAAATATTTCAAAAATATAAACTGAAAGATATTCTCTTTTTTCCTCTTTCTCTCTCCCTCCCTCCCCCCCCTCTCTCTCTCTCTCTCTCTCTCTCTCTTTCTATGGAACAAGACAAGATTATAGAGATTATACATTATGCTTAAATAATAAATGATGAGAAATAACTCCATCCTCTTGTATGTGTGCGTCTTAAGCTCGTAAATATAATTTATCAGAATTTGCATAGAAACTTGGAAAAACTAAATATATTCCAATTTGACGAAATCGCGGTTGCCTCTGTACTCTCTCTCTCTTTCTCTCTCCACACCTCTAATGCTTATAGATTCGAACTTGAGTTTCTAGCATGACAGACTGAACATCCTTGCACTGTGAGCCATTATATATTACTCCTCCACACTTCTAATGATCGACACGTCCACTGCGAGCGCAGGCTCAACTTATTCTCGTGATCTCGAGAAGCAGCTTGCTCGTTAGCACAAAACTTCTTTCTCTCTCTCAGAAAGAAACTCACCTTGTCACAAGGCGTCTCTTCTAAGGTACGATGTTCCACCCTTACGCGCAGTATTTACACCCTACACGCGGAGTCGCGCGACTATCGTCACGATCCCCGACACGCCTACTGGTTACACGAGAGCGACGAATGATGGAACGTGCGCAGGACGCAGTAACGCAATTCAGTGGCAATCACGCGGTCGGTGGTGAATGCGACTCTGCATATCGAATGAGACGACATTGCGACGACGCGTCGGGCGGCGGCCGCAACAACGCGATGCGCCGCGATTATTCCCGAGAAAGATTATTGCGCACGCCATTAGTTTTGCTGCGCATATACTACTATGGAACAATGAGCGCAACGTCATGCGCTCTAATATTATTATGTTTACTCGTTAACATGCGAAAAAAGTCTAACATCTACACGCGAAGAAATACACATGTACGCATCCACATTAATTTTTTTGAATTCCCGCTATAGTTATAAGTGATAAACCTGTAAATCGCTTTTGCGAAAAATTAAATATTATATATCATTGTCGTCTGATTACAAGGTTGATTTCATTAATCCGTTATAGACGTATGTACAAAGCATCAATTGCACTAATTTATCGCTGCAGGTGTAGTTCGTCAAAGTGCAGTTCGCTGCAGGTGTAGTTCACTCTAGAGAATTAGGTTTCAAAGAATTAAGCTTGATAAATTCATGGAATCAGGTTTTGTTACTATATAGACAAGCAAGAATTACTTTTACTTAATAAGAACGACCCTAATTTCTGCTTTTCTATATACACATAATATCATTTATCTACCCTTATGGGTATTGACTTTTGCATTCACTTGAAATTAGTCCTTTTAATATTACGCGCACTTGTCCGCACTTAAACGTCATTATCTGTATAACTAAAATGTGTACGCACACTCTCCGCCACTATCATTCTCTTGAAAGCCAATTTGCACTCTTGTTACTGCTGTTTCTTGCCTTCACTGAGATGGAGCTTATCTTAACACGGTCATTACTAGAATCACTAGAGAAAAGCAAAATGGTTGATTACTATATATATACGCACTCTAACAATGTGCGCAACTCACAGGGAAACTCGACAAAGGGAAATTTCTTGAACTATCAATATGTTTCGACAGAGGTCACCAAAAACCGAATAGCGGTCATGAAATTTCGAGCACACGATAGTGGGGATCAGTGGCGCAACTTCAAATTTTTTCGCACTTTTGTGATGGCTGGCTTTCTAGATTTTCTTTAGGAAAACAATACGACGGAACGACATACGATGATGCCATATATAAACGACATATCGCACCCCTAGAAGAATACACTGTCACAACTCAACAAATTTAGCCCAAAAATTAAGCCCACAGGAGGTATGCCTGAAACGATATCTACGTGGAGGAATGAAAATCATGAAAATTGGAATTTTTTGAGTTGTGACAGTATTCTTCTAGGGGTGCGATATATCGAGCAAAAAAATATATATATAAATTTATGTTTCTAGAATAAGTACCTCGATTGCCGTTATAATATCAATGTATAGTCATGAAAATATAGATATTTCTTTGATATTCTCTCTTTTAAAAAGTAAACATATTAAAAAGAATATAACTAACTATTCAATAAATTTGATTATTTAATCAACCAAGTTTACGATATACATATACATATATACAGGGTGTCTCACAACCTCCGTATAATACTTTATTAGCGTGTTTTAGAGGTAAAATAGAGTCAAAAATTATAATACAAAAATTTTGAGGCTGCAATAGTTTTTGAGTTATAAGCGATGAAAGTTTGCCAATGATATCGCATAGAATTCGCGCGCTCAGGCCCGTAACTACACATACACGCGTACCGATCTGTCATCTAATATTGATTTTTCGAGTCAGGTGATATTGATTTTTACCGCACAGCTGATTTTATTTTGTCGTTTCCTACGTGTGTATTATGCGTATATTGTACATTATAGTGATAGACTAATATTAACAAATTATAAATAACGGAAAACATTTAATTCTTAAGTAATTTAATTAATGAATTTAATTATTAAATAAAAATTAATATAAATATTAATATTAATAAAAATAAAATAATTATAAATATTATTATTATTATTTACATATAATTATTATTAATATTATTATTATTATTATTATTATTATTATTATCATGATAGGCGTGCATTCTATGTTCGTATAATATTCGATGCACTGAACATCTATGTATGTCTAGCATGCGACTCGATGCTCGAAAGCTCGTCGGATTTTAATCAATGGAATGCAATACTGCTTCTACATTTTCAGGAGTTAATATTAATATTAATATTAATATTATTATAAATTATAACCTGTATATGTATATATACATACATATATATTATATATATACATATAAATATATATATATATATAAAGAAAGTATTGCCTAATATTGGACCCATTTTTACTCTCGACTGCTGCCAACCGAAGGTTGGCAAGAAACGGAGGGAGTATGCGTTTCACCGAGCTCGGATCGCTTGTTACCTTTAGTTCTCGATAATTACAGCATAGTTTGATATCATCTTTTGCTCATAAGTTTCTTATTAATTAAGGAAGATTTAAGCGTATAATTATCGTTATTTATTCTGTTAATACAAAGCGGAAAAACAATATTTCGTCTACACGTACTCTCATTGGCTGCCGAATGAATCTAAAAAGCAAAATGATTCACCAATAAGATTCGTTCTAAGCATCCGTATAGGGAATTTTAGTAACTTACAGTTGGATTTAAGACATCTCGAAGGGTGCGTTCGGGAAGCGCACTTTTAGCTCTATGAGCGCGTTATGGCCGTTCGTGGAACTGCTTCATAGCGCCAACAAAATAATGACGTCACTGTTTGTGCATTGCAACGTCATCACTCGCGCTAATTCGTGCTCACGATTCCGAGGTGAGACACGAGATACTTACAGCGCTCATAGCGTCAAAATACGCTCCCCGAACGCTGTGCTATGCTGCTTTCTGCTACGTGCCTTATTCATATTTATTTGTAACGTGAATTTTTAAGAGAATTAAAATTTTCAATAAATAGCAGTTCACTGGCAGTGAATTTTGAAACGCATATATATGTATATATATATATGTATATATATATATTTATACATAGTTATATATTTATATTATACATTATATATATATATATATATACATATGATGACCACCAAATAATGGATGACCACTACAACTTGATATGAAAAACTAATGGGTTTAGCCCAGAAATGGGCTGATTGAAAATTAACACGAAAAGCTAGGGAGCGAACTAACAATAAGCAGCGAAATGCATTCTCAAAGGATCGTACAGCGGAATCCCGCGCTCAGCGCTTACAAAAGTCGTTCGGGAAGCTCGCAATGTGAGCGCCACAATAGCTCCCCGAACGGCTGTATTAGCGTTAGCGTTTTGTAGCGCGATAGCGAGCTCCCCAAACGTACACGAAGTGGTGGTGGCGGGCATAATAGGTTAGACATAACCTGTGTCCACCATGGACGAAAGAATCTATGGCCGGAGGGTAAAGTGCCATCACGGGCTAGGAGGTTGTTAAATTTGCGGTAAGGGCGAGAGCGAGAGCGAGAGCGCTCTCTTTCTTTATTCGGTTATCGTCTTTTTCTATAAGTGGACACCGTCGGCTTTTTCCGTCGGCTTTGTCTTTATCGGGATCATCGGATATGGCTTTGTCTTTGTCGGGATCAGCGGCGGAAACATCCGACGGTGTCCTATTGTAGAAAGAGACAGCACTACATTACCCTTACCGCGGATTTAACAACCTAACTGTCTTACCGTCCGTCCATAGATTCTTTCATCCATGGTGTCCACTGATCTATATATTATCTGGATAGCTGACTGGCCCTGCGGCGCTGTACCCAATTGAAGTCCGCCATGTTAGAGGGAATGTGTGTATCTGTGTGTGTATGTGTGTGATGTGTGCATGTGTGTGCACACAGCTGAGACAGTGTAGTGCCCAACCAGCCAACCACGTGCCCAACCGTGCGTATATGTCCCACTTTCCCTCTGTCATGGCACCGTTCAAATTGGTACATGTTTGCGCCTCGAGAACAAAGAGCATCAGCTATCCAGATAATATATAGATCAGTGCCTGTGTCATCACAATATGTCACATGTGTTATTGTTGTGTTATTAAGTTAGTGATAAAAGTGTTATTACATATTTATTGTTGTGTTATTAAGTTATTAGATATTAGATAGTTAATAAAGTTAAAATGTTAAAACTGTTATTAAGAATATATCTCAAGAAGATATGAATATTCATACTTTACAGTTCCTTATGTTCCACATATCTCTGAACTATTCAAAAACATAACAAAAGATCTCAATGTAAAAATTTCTTACTTTATAGTCTAAACAAAATGCACAAGTATATCAAAGTACATAAAGATGCTCGACCAAAATCTATCGAGAAAGATTCGTCATTGTCTCTCGACACGTCAACGAGACTAGTCTAGTTCGAACTATGTATTTTTTAATTAATTGTGACAAACTTTGTATTTTTAATTAACTGTGGCAAGCGAATTAAATTACACCATCATTACCGAGTCGATACATCGTATGTAAGTCACCTCATTCTAATTTTATTACAATTTATAGATTATTAATCTCTCTCGTCAATCGTGACCTGAATCAATTACAGATAATTTTAAGCATACTTGCTGGAATGCATTGTTAATCTTTGTTATCTCCTGGTTTTCCAACTAGGGAGAATAATTTTCGAGATGCACGGATGCGTTCAAGACTTTATATGTCCAAAATGAAGTGAGAGACAATGGATTTAATAAGTAACACATCACTTCTTTTTCGACCTTCTTTTTATAGTAAATTTAATTGTTTTACCGAACTTTTATGAATTGCTTATTTAGTTATATAATTGACATTTGTTGACCTCTTTTTTGTATCTGTACAGATCATGTTTTATTTTTGAACCATCAAGAACTGCTTATTTATAATTATTCCGACATTTTTCTAATTACTTTATATCATTGTTGCGCTGAAGATCACCCAAAGAAAGGGTCGAAATGTTCGCCAATTCGCTGTTTTTGTTAATTTTTAAGAATTTAATAATAAAGTATAATTTGCGCCCCAATTACTGCGCGTGGCTCTTACTGCCGTTTCATTTCCTTATTTACTATAATAAAATATTTTTTCATTAAATACTTTTTGAGTTATGAGGCTTGAAGTTTACAGAATTTTGACATAAAATACAAAATATCTTGTAAAACATTCAGTTTTCGGTAATCTTACCTTAATACTTTTATGCATAGAATTATGAGACCAATCAATTAGTGTAAAAAAACACATAGGTGCTTTTAAGAAAAAGTATGTAATTTGCAACATGCAGCTGCATACTTTTTTTGAAAGCAATTATATGTTTTCTTTACACCAATTAATTGGTCTTATTATTCTGTGCATAAAAGTATTAAGGTAAGATTAAAACACTGAATGTTTTACAAGATATTTTGTATTTTATGTCAAAATACTGTAAACTTCAAGCCTCATAACTCAAAAAGTACTTAATGGAAATATATTTTATTATAGTGTTTTGAAAAGCTCTTGAAGTAAGTTACAAGAATATGTAATAAAAAATAGGGAGTCCCATTTAAAAAATTAAATGTGACCTTGTCCTGACGTTGCCGACGCCACCCAAGGTCAAACTCATAGCGCCAGTAAATAGATCTTTTGAAACCCTACAACTTTTATCTAAAACATTTTTTCTAAAATCCTTAGTTTTCGAGATATTTCGCCGTCTCGGTACTTTTTATACACCCTGTATATGCGTTCCAAAATTCACTGCCAGTGAACTATTTATTGAAAATTTTAATTCTCTTAAAAATTCACGTTACGAATAAATATGAATAAGACACGTAGCAGAAAGCAGCGTAGCACAGCGATCGGGGAGCGTATTTTGACGCTATGAGCGCTGTAAGTATCTCACTTCACTTCACTTCTTCTTTTTTGGCAAAGAACGCACGATTAGTAATGTGCAGTTCACGCTGCCAGATTATCTTCAGAATTTTGAATTGAGCTAGAGTAGTTAATCAAACTGGGTTGGACCAAGCGCTTGAGGGCTTAGTCCTTATACACAAAAATATGGTCCAAACAAAGGACATGCGCATAAACGCATAATACTTTTGCTGATCGTTTGGCTATCCTTATGACATTGCCCAGGGTACACCGGCAGTGCATAGGATGAAGGGCTGACACTGCGCACTAGGAGGTAGACCAGCTAATACGTACCCCCTGTAAGTATCTCGTGTCTCACCTCGGAATCGTGAGCACGAGTTAGCGCGAGTGACTCTATTAGCGCGACGTTGCAATGCACAAACAGTGACGTCATCATTATGTTGTTGGCGCTATGAAGCAGTTCCACGAACGGCCATAACGCGCTCATAGAGCTAAAAGTGCGCTTCCCAAACGCACCCTTCGAAATGTCTGAAGTCCAACTGTAAGTTATTAAAATTCCCTATACGGATGCTTAGAACGAATCTTATTGGTGAATCATTTTGTTTCTTAGATTCATTCGGCAGCCAATAAGAGTAAGGTACCTGAGCCGAATAAGGCCCACTTAATTTATTTTTTTTTTCAAAATTATATTTATGGGGATATTGAAATACATTGGGTAAAAATAAAATTTTTATTTCAATCACTAACGAAAATAAAATATGTTTTTTGCATAGAATAATTATAAAGAACAGAAAAACAAATTTTTTAAACTCGGTTTTTGGGCCATATTATATGCCTATGTCTATTAAAAGATCCTAATAAAAAATAAATTGGAAATATATATATGTTCCAGAAAATCAAGATACAAATTTGTTATTTTCTGTAGCTGGGAAGTTAAATAATATTATAATATGTTAAAACAAATCATCAGAATAAAGTATAATAAACTTTTTGAAATACTTTTACGATCTATGCAGCAAATTTTTATAAGAACGGCGCCCACATTCACTTTGTCGCAAAGTTTATGTCGTACTGAACAGACGTGTTGTTGCCGGTTTCAAATCCTTTTGCCTCTCCTCAACGGTCGCCATGATAGATCTTTCAGACATATACTCAAGACTTAAAGCGCCTTTTTAAGTGGTAAATTCAAAAGTGGGCTTTATTTGATGCTGGGCTTTATTCGGCTCAGGTGCCTTACGTGTAGATAAAATATTGTTTTTCTGCTTTTTATTAACAGAATAAATAACGATAATTATACGCTTTAAATCTTCCTTGATTAATAAGAAACTTATGAGCAAAATATGATATCAAACTATGCTGTAGTTATCGAGAACTAAAGGTAACAATCGATCCGAGCTCGGTGAAACGCATACTCCCTTGGTTTTCTGCCAACCTTCGGTTGGCAGCAGTCGGGAGTAAAAACGAAAGGAGGGAAGTGAGAAAGGAGGTAATAAAGTACAAGAAAACAAGTCAGGTGGAAGGGGAAAAGGGGGGGAGGAGAAGGAATAAATGGAAAGGAGGAAGGGAGAAAGAAAAGAGTAAAGGAGAGGAAGGAGAGAGGAGAAATAAAGATGGCGAGGGAAGAAAAAAAAGGAACTATGGAAGGTAGTTTTTTGGAATGTAGCAGAAATAAGGAATAAAGATAAAGAATTTTGGAATATAATGGAAAAGTAGAATGCGATGATATTTATGGAGATGTGATTGGATAGGAAGGAATGGCTGAAGGTAAAAAATAATCTACCGAAAGGATATAAATAAGAGATGCAATACGTGACCATGAAAAACAGGAAAAAGGGCAATAGGAAGGATGTAAATAGGAATAAGAAGAAATCTGACAGCAAAGGCAGGAGAAATTGAAATGGTGGGAGGGAATAGTAACTAAAAGCATAAGGGTGAGAAAAGAAAAAGATCGAGAATAGTATTTGTGAGAGAGGACTTGGAGAGGAAATTGAAAGGGTTAAAAAATGGTTAGGAAAGGTGGCGAAAAGGGAGTGAGAATAGGGGAGATTTCAATGCAAGAACGGGAGAAGCCAGGGGGGAGGATAATTATGGAACAAAAAAAGAATAATCGAGAGAGTAGGGAATCAAAGGATAAAAAAATAAATAAGGAAAGAAGAAGATTGATAGAAGAGTTAGAGGAATTGGGGTAATGCATCTTAAATAGAAACATAAGAGGAGATGAAGAAGGGGAGTACATTGCGGGCAGAGGCAATACGATAATAGATTATGTGATAGGAAATGAGGAGATGAGGGAGCGAGTAGAAAGATTTGAGATTGGGGAAAATATACCTACATATTATACATGTAACTGATTACTTTCACAAGCCGGCTCGGAATAGCTCGGTCGAGATCAGGGTTTGTGAAAGAGTTACGAGATACGGAACGCAGAGTATTTGTGTGTAAATGAGCTCTATTCAAAGATGTTCGTCATGGATGTATGTACAAAGTGTATTTACAATGTGTCTGTATGTGCATGTGGATGTAAGTGCAATATAAAAAATATGCTTGTGTTGTGAGTTTGTATAAAATAATGCATGCGCATGTGTATATGTACACACGATGCTTGTTTCATATGCGTGTATAAAATACGCGTGTCGTATGTGTATTTGTATAAAATGTGCGCGTTATATTTCCTTTTACAAAATACGCGTGTTGTGTGTGTGTATATGTACAAAGGCTGCATGTTATTTGCAAGAGGTGCAGTGCCCGTGCATAAGCGCGTGACGCGCGCGGTTCGAGCTGTGGATTTATGGACTAATTCGACGTGAGGGCGGCAGGAACTGTTATAGATCGGATATCGATTCTACGAGTCGCCTAAGACAGGCGTAATTAGCTAAGGCCGGTGAGACGGTAAGCGGACCCAAATGTGCGGTTGCTTGATATAATATCTAGGCGTCGATATTTCGGTGCGTGCAAAAGTCGTAGGCCGGCTTACAGTGCGCAATTAACGGCGCGTAAAAATGGCGCCGGATCATCGCTTTACCTCGCATTGCGATTTCGCGTATATTTCGCGGATTTTTATGATGAAATATCTCGTCGGATATTCGGACCATGAGTGACAATCGGGATGGTCGCGGTTACTGCGGCCGGTCAGAATCAAAAGAGTATGCCAGTTGACGAAAACGCTCGTCGGAAACAAAGAGCTCTCCACACTCGGTATTCGACCGACGTACACAGTCGGATGGAATAACTGTCGATAGTCGAGAACGTTCTACCCCGTTTGTCTCGAGATAATTAGATTTTAGGAAACCTTCAGAGATGCCGAGAACGCTCAGTGGAGACAAAGTACGCTCTACCTCGTTTTTCTTCTTGTTAAGGTTGATCAGGATTTCGGACGATCTGGGTGCGGTACAAGCTCCAGGCGAGGTCGGAAACAGAGTGTGTCTGGATGCTGATTATGCGTCTTATATACCGCAGTTTCGGGCGTTTTGGTTGAATTCAGTAATTATCGTACGAGCCGATTGTTTAACGGTATTAATTAACTTAACTTAATTATTGAGGGGTTATAAGTGGTGTCGACTAGTAAGTCGCGGACTGACAGTCGACGGGTCCCGGGTTCGAATCCGGTCGGACCCAATCCCCACATGCCTCTATTAAAGAGGTTGGAGGATGGAGAAGGAGGGAGGGAGTGGTGAGAAGGGAGAAAGGGGAATGAAGATGGAGGAGGGAATGGTGAAAAATTGTGAAAAACCCCATAGGGGACAATTTAAAAAAAAATTAACTCAATTATTGGGATAATTCGATTCGACTCGGTTTGGTCCGGCTGGTTATCGTCGTTCGGCAGTCTCCGTGCGTGTTCAGTGATTTCCGGAGCCGAGCGACGATGTTTGGTGCTGGCGGCGGGCACTCTCGCCGCGAGCCGTAACGGCGACCGTGTAATGGTCGTACGGCCGTTCGAATGTGATACAGATTAAAAAAGGACGCATCGCGCCTCTGCCCTTTACCCGGTTGATATTCGCCGAGCGGCAGACTTCCGACGGATCGTCGACCAGGTAAAGGATAGAAGGATGTTACATATAATCGTTACATATAAATTCGGATCATCAGTGATATATTGGATAAAAGGAGAATACAAGGAGAAAAGGAGGCAGAGAAGTGTGAAATTAAGAGGGGAGGGAGAGATTTAAAAATGAGATAAAAGATAGACATAAGAATAGAGGAAAGAGACGTAAGAGAAAAAATAGAGATAATAAATGGAAATAAAGAAGAGCGTTGGAGGAAAGTGAGAAAAAGAAAGGGAGAGGAGGAGGGTGAAAAATACAGAAATACTAAAAAGAGATTATAAAGAGTTGTGTGAGGAAAAAAAGAAGAAATAGAAAGATTGATGAAGGAGGTAGGAGAAACAAGGACGGAAAATAATGTAGGAGTTAATAAATACGGAGCGTAGGAAAAGGAAGTGGATGAAAGAATACAAATGAGTGAGTGGAAGGAATACTTCATGGGACTATTGGGAAAGTAGAGAAAAGGGTTATGAGGGGCAGGAGAGGAGAGGAAGAACAGAAGTGTAGGCGAATATAGTGGAAGTTAGAAAAACGATCAACGATCTAAAATTAAACAAGACAATGGGGATAGACGGGATTCCGAACAAAGTATGGAAGTATAGAGGAGAGGAAATAGAAAAATGGGTAGTGGGAAATATGTAAAAGAGTATGGAGTGAAGAGGATTGGCCGGACGGGTAAAGGGAAAGAATTATTGCACCGATTATAAAGAAACGAGAGAGGGCGGAAAAGCTTCGAATTAAATAGAGGGATCACTTTAATGTCGACAATGTACAAGATCCACACGTCGATACTAGCGGAGAGTTTGAGAGAAGAGGTGAAAAGAAAGAGAATAATATCGGAAAACCAGACAGAATTTAAAAAAGGATGATGGATAATATACACTGGTCAACAAAATTATCGCATTGGTAATTTTATGTTAAAATTTCGCATAACTTCAAATAAGCATAACTCCGTCAAAAATTGTCGTATTTGAAATTTCTTTTTTTCATTCTCAAGCTTAAAGTCTGTACTTTAAAAAGCGTTTGTCAGATTTTGATTTTATCCCCCCCCCCCTCTCGCCATCTCTTTGAAAGTAAGAACGTGTTACGTCTCCAAAAAATTGCATAATTTGACGCACATCACGGGGTGGGATAAATTTTTTTCGCAAATTTCATTATAATCATCGTAAAATATGGACTTTTCTTTGCAAATTAAAAATAATGAAGTTCATACGATTTTTTTTCGCGAAGTTACGATGTATCAAAGTTACCCATACATTTTTGTTTAGTTTCTGTCAGCATTAGCATTACACGACCACAAGGAGGTTGCTGGTCAGATTTGGTGCATCGTGTGTGTGTCTGTGTGTGTGTATGTGTGTGGGGGGGGTGAGTGGGTGGATGTGTGCGTGTGATCATGTGTGCGTGCGTTTAAAATTTTTCTATATAATATGCTTCACTTAAAACCCTACAACTTTTGTATAAAACATTTTTTTCGAAATATTAAGGGGTTTCAACACTTTTTATATACCCCTATAAAGCGCTGTATTTTCTAAACCATAGCGAATTCGAAAAAAATTTTATTTACATTATATATTCTACTCATGCTCCTCTTTCACTTCCTAGTCGGTTGACCTTATCTTTCGAGATACCCTGTATATATTGTATACAGGGTGTCCCGTACCCACCGAATCACTGATTTACAGTAGATTCCCGACGTCATTCTGAGACGAAAGTTCCTTTGACAAAATGTCGAGGAAGGTCATCATTTTTTACAAGCTCCCAATTTTTGCTATCATATATCTTTGTAACTAAGCCTTAAATTAAAATTCTATTAAATTATAAACTCGACTTGAAATTAACTGAAGAATTTAGTTTTGTTAATATTTTAATTCCATAAAGCTTAGTTTGCAAAAAGCCTTTCATTTTCAATCACTTATAACTCGAAAATTATTGGTGTCTCGACATTTTCGTTGAGGAAAAATCGTCTCCAAATAACATCAGGAATATACCCTTAAGCATTGATCCGGTCTTTACGGTACATCCTGTATGTATGTATAGATATACTTATATACATATACAGGGTGTCTGGAAAGGTAAGTAATAAAACATTTTTCTCAAAAATGCGTACTTTTCGAAATATTAAGGAGTTTCAACACTTTTTATGCACCCCTATAAAGCGCTGTATTTTCTAAACCATAGCGAATACGAAAAAATTTTATTTATATTATGTGTTCTACTCATGCTCCTCTTTCACCTCCTATTCGATTGACCTTACCTTTCCAGACACCCTGTATATATGTGTATATACTTATATATACAGGGTGATTCAAAACAACCTGATGTCCTTAAAATGTCATATTCTTGAGTTCATTCTGAGACGATTTTTCCTTTAATAAAATTTTCTCCGAAGCTTAGTTTTCGAGTTATAATTGAAAATATATAATTAGCTACTTACGAATCCGGTACAACGGGCAGGCAGGGACGGCACAACGCGTCACGAGACTAATGGCTCTCCCTAAAGTCAATATTATTGCACAATATTTGATATTGCACAATATTATTGATCCTTTGTTTGAAGATAAAATATTCCTTATCGAATATTTTATTCTCAAGCGTTACGTTATAACCCCCCTATACGGTGAATAATGTATAATATTGTATGACAATGCAATAATAACTCAATAAACTTTAAAAGATCAATAATATTGTGCAATATCAAATATTGTGCAATAATATTGATTGATTGTCTTGGGAGGGCCATTAGTCTCGTGACTCGTTGCGCCGTCCCTGCCTGCCCGTTGTACCGGACTCGTATAGCTAACTATTTTCAATTATAACTCAAAAACTAAGCTTAAGAGAAAATTTTGTAAAAGGAAAAACCGTCTCTCAGAATTCGCTCAAGAATATGACATTTCAAGGACATCAGGTTGTTTTGAATCACCCTGTATATGCCATTTAAAGAAATTAGTGATCTTTGCCTGACCTTAAAAAAGCCAGCTAATATCAAATTGATACCGCCGTTATATTTTTTCTTAGTAATAAATTTGTTTAAAGTACTTTCATAAAATGCATAGAAAAACGAATTTTATGATGCTTCTTTGATAACCATAAAGTTTTAATATCATACAAAAAAAAAGAAATCTTATATATTAACATATAAATAGTAATTATTACACAAAAAATAGTCATTGAAAGATCGGCGGAGAGTTGAAAGTAAAGGTTGCGAAATAAAGTGCAGCACAAATTTAAGAAAGGTAATTCACATACAACTGTTTATTGAGACATGTAGAATACATCTGGTCATACACAAAAATCTTTGATACTTCAAATCAAGCTCTTAGCCAGAAAAAAGGAATCATGTTATAACATTCTTTTTTAAATTCATCATTAATCATTATGTTTAACTACGTTTCACACTAAAGTTAGGGGCAACTTGGAGAAATAAAAATTGCGGGAATTATAAAGCAAAGCAATTAGTAGATAGGAGATGAAATAAAGAATCCGAAAAAACACAATTTATAATTGTCAGTAATGTAAAGAATTTGGCGATAAAAATTTTGCACGTCTGTTTTATAGCTACGGAGCTGATACGTAGCGCAAAAAAATATAACATGTACATGTATCTTTTTATTCTTTTTCGGGGGTTTGGGGGCGGGTGTTTTTCTTACTGAATCCTTCGTTACTATCGTACGATTTCCTTCTTTCTCGTTAATTAGTGCTAAATAACATCACGTCACAAAAATGCATATATTCGCAGAAATATAATATATATTTATATATAATTAAAAAAAAACATGTGCTTCGTGGGCCGTTTTGAATTAATGTTCGCAACGTTTCGACCCAAGAATCACACAACATCCGACATATGAAAGATGGCCAACTACGACATGATAAACCCCGAATGATATGATGATGTCTCGAAGAAAAAAGAAATGTGCCGCGAATCATCATCATCATCATCGTCATTGTCATTATCATCATTACCATCATTATCATTATCATCATCATCATTATTAATCGGGGCGTTGACCGGATAAAAACAGAAAGAGCACGCGCACGCGGCTACGGCATCGCCAGCCACAGTGTGTGTGTGGTGCAATATCCTAAAATGCGACCGATAAACCCCCCCCCCCTCCCCCCGCCTCTCTCCCAGGCACCCCACACCAATTATCAAAATATAAGAGGATCGGAAGATGATACAGGTGGGACAAGGAAAAACATAGAAGAGGGATGGAGGTAAAAATAGAAAAGAGATACGTCAGTGATATACTTTTGGGACGCCTTTTTAACCGGAGCAGGGCCGGGTGGTATTATCGATAAACACTAGTACCTAGATCAGTCTAAGAATCTCGTCACCGTGAACTGTCTCCGCTTTAGCCAAGTTATAATTCCTTGCCCCCGCAAGCCGAACTCTCTTTATAATCGTATCTCTGCATCTATGTACTTGTATGTGTATACATATGTAATATATATATAACATATCTTTTTGTTTTCTTTATTTTTTTCCTTTATTTTTTTCTCTATCATGTTCTTATTATTCCTTTTTATTAATTACAATTTTTTTGCACAGAAGAAACCAGATTTTTTTTTATTATGTTGGAATATTATCATGTGTGTCACAAAAACCCACTCAATTATGATTAGCAATATCATCCTTATCATATTGTTAATATTAATATTATTATACCCTCGATATTATGCTTTTCATAAATAGGGTGTGTAGGTAAGTAGAGTAGGTAGATAAAGATATATAAAATATGGTAAGCGAATAATCAGCAAAAAGGGGTGGTGAAAAAGGGAGCACGAGAGGAATGAAAAGTAGATCACCAATACAAACCGCGACTTCGCAAGTTGCTCGGATTTTTTTCCCTTTTCCTTTTTTTTTCGAAACAATGATCGCAATGATTGAGGATAAGCATATAAACAATGATCGCAATAAGAACAGAGAATTTTTCTTTCGTCTAATCACATTACTTCTAGATGAATCGAATTCATCGCTACCAGTAAAACAGTGTCAATGACAAAGAAGAATTAGACTTAAGTAAAACATGAATAAAAATTAACAAAATGCTCATAAATACGAGATTGGGAGAACAATCGTCACCTAGACATCTTGTCTGTAATGTATCTATGATTTCGTATTTTTCATATTGTGTGTAGTGTGTCAGCCTGTAAATCATATATGACAGTTTCATGTTACAAATGTGATGTATATGCGATCTTTTATATTTATGATTGGTCGGTCTCTATGGCATAATCATTCGATGTAGAATCAGACTCCATATTGTATTACATATATATATCCGCCAATTCTACTATTATATCAAATCCGATTTAGAGCCAATATATTGTTATATATGCGATTGTCGTCTCGTTTGGTGTGTTACAATAAACAGGAGACTGATATGCAGTTATTCTGTTATTACAATATCTTTTTTTTCTTTTTTTTCGTCTTTATGTCGTATTTGTTTTCATATTCCAGGGGTGCGTGTAAAATACAAATTATTTGCATATATTTTCTTTTTTTTCTTTCCTTTTTCAAATAATCATCCAGAACAGGGGGTGTCTGGGCTCCAGGGACAGGGACCAACTACAGCCCGCACTTACAACTCTTACTAATTAACTAACAGGCTAACAATAACAACAAGTCAACACTCAAAATGTGTGCTGTATGTGTTCATGCATTTGTAAACATTAGATTTTACATCCTATACTTCAATCTGTGACTATCATTATCAAATTCATAGTCAGTCATCTTTAAAAACGTTCCTCTCTTATTTTTGTAAAAGAGAATACAAAAAACAAATTTATTTTTTTACATAAAATTTAGAAAAAACAATACACTCTCTTTCTTTACTTCTCTTCCAAAGGAAATAGATTTACCTTTGATATTTGCTTTCAACGAACAATTTTTAATTTTTCACTTATAAAAAAAACACATCAACAAATAAATATATTACGATTTGAATCTGAATTTGTCTTACTACTCGGGTAGTGTTATTGAAAAATTTACTGTACAAGCAGATTTCTTTACGATAGTGAGCAATACTTTTTCCCCCTTTTTTTTCTTATTTAAAACCCTTTGCCTGACTGTAACCAAACTTAATCTGGGAGACATTCGCAGAACCGTTGTCTTGCAACGTTTTACATTCGCTACTTTCGCGAAACTTTGCCTGACTCTTAATAATAATAGTTTCACTGACTGTACACGTTTATAGACCAACAATAGAAGGTCTTGTGGCGCACTTAGCACGCTCCACGCACACATACACATACAAAGACACATTCCGCTTAAAGAAAACTCCCTTTTCTCCTTTCGTTTCTTGCAAATACACGTCTTAAAACGCTCATCTATCTCGCATGCTCGCTAAATATCGCATTCTCGCCCTGTGCCTTCTGCTTGCCTACGTACCTACTACATTTTTCACTTCCTCAATCTTGGAAATTTTTGTCTGCTCTATTTCTCTTTTGTTCCCTAACATTTTTGTTTTCTCTCCATGCTATTTGCCATGCTATCTTACTTCATTTCGCTTATCTAACATACACGCTTCGTAGATTCATAACAGCATCACGTATTAAACCGCAGGCTTCCATGAGTTCTCTTAACTAATACAAGCCATCACAATCCTTATGTCAACATCACTGATCTTCATCACTTGGCAGTAAACAATGTGACAATGCAGTAGTGGTACTTAGATTAGTATTATCATAATAATAATAATAGTACGGGGTGAGAGTGGGCGGTCACACTCCGATGTAATAATTAGTCTCAGTGGCACATCACTGTACATAATCACAACAACAGCGGACGATGGTGGTGGCGCAGAGTACAGTTGCTGCGTATTATTAATATGAAAAAACATTTACAATTACTCGAATTAATTAAGAGCGATAATAATATAAATGGATGATTTTTTCCTTTCGTCTATAGATTCTTCTTCCCCCCTCTCTCTCTCTCGCGCGCGTGCGCACACACATACATGTACACATATACTTCCTCTTTTGATGTTAACTTTTTTCCTTTTCCTTCATTTTCTCTTTCTCGCTTCGGTCTCATGCATTTGTTCGTGCGTGCGTATATTTTCATCACTCACAAGCTTGCAGAAGTTAGCTCCATGACTGGTAAGAGTCTTGATACCATTCGTGATCATCACCAGAAACACCGCCGAGCGTGCCGGCTCTATTTCCGAAACTTATGTCACCGCCACCACCACCACTGCCACCATTCACACTCGCCAATCCGTATGCATTGCCCAGTGGTTGTTGGGCGAGGGGCTGGTTTCCCCAGTTGCTCTGGAAGCGACGCTTAGATTCCCCCTGGTTCTGGTGACCCCCGTCAAATTTTCGTTTACCTGCTGTAAAAGACCACCATCGTGATAAAACAGATATTTACGTGTAAAAAAAATTTAAAAAAAACATTAATATTAGATTAAACGATATATTTTTTATCACATTGTGCGTGACGTTTGGAAAATATTATATATAGGAAGATGAAATTGATCTTAAGAGTTTTTGTGTGAGTATATGTGGTGTGTTCAAAATGTGTGGTTGAATAATCATAACTGGATAGAGTAGCAAGCTCAGATTCGTGAAAGATTAAATAAAACACAAGTTACTCGATATTCGATTGACTTTATAAAATTGCAAGAATTACAGGACTTTGAACAAATACTGTCATAAAAAGGGGAAAACTAACCTACTGTTCTGTTACAATCAAGTAGATGGGACTCGGATACCTTGGTTGGAAGGTGGATTGGATCGTTTACTGTAAGGTGAACAATACGTGAAAAATCCATGAAAATGTAAAGGAATGTGCAATCATATGATAAATTAATATCATGTTAATTAACACGTAATTATTATGTATTTTCTAAGTAATAAACACTTTCAAAAAACCTCAGGATGAAAATATCTATCATTAGCAAATCTGTAAAAAGAGAATCAGAATATAATTAAATATCTCGAACAATGTAAAAAATATTGCATATATAGTGATCATAACATATTCAATGTATCACTCCTTTTTTGTTATTTGCAACTATTGTCTTCATATTTTGGTAATTAGAAAAACAAGGGATAAACATGTAATGTACACGTACTATCTGCACTTTTTTTTTTTTTTTAATGCAGGAGCAGAAGAAATTAATATGTATTGTTGTCAACCATGGAAAAAAGTTATCGAGAGAATAATTCCGGTGCTTAGAAACGCTGTTCGAATATTGCGTTCAACATACGTTTTTTTTTTTTTTTACAAAACAAAGACAAAGCAGAGAAACTTATTGCAGAACAAAAGCAGATATACATATAATAAAAAGCTGCTTAGCAAAAAGAGTATTATTTAGAGCAGTTAAGAAAACTCATGTGGAACATTACGTGATGCGATAATCTGTAACTAGTATCATAATAGCAACATGGTAATTGCAAGAAAAAAACTATGTGAAAAGAGCCGAGCAATACTACCAACTAATGTTTTATCATTAACAAAAAGTTAAAGTTACATTTGTACTATAGAGTGTTTATCATAATGTAATATCGACGACTCTTTTAAATTATTGCGATAAACTAAAAAATATATATAAAACTATCTATTTCAAATGAGCAATAAATAACAGTAAAAGAATAATAGAAAATTAAAATTTTTTTTCGTTAAAAGATCTAGGTTACCTTGGATTTTTTAAATGAATCCATATGAGATTTTATTTCTTACATAAATTGATTCTATAATATAAAAGTTTCAGGTAGAATTATCAAAAAATTAATAGTTTAGTGAAATGTTCTATATTTTGTGTCACGATATATCAAAATAAATTATGGACTATCTCATAAACTATTAATTTTTTTATAATTCTATATTTAATATTATTCTCTATAATATTTTTATATGCATTATAACTAGAACATTTGTCTATCAAGAAATTTATGTAAAATAATTATATTATTTTATTTCAAAAGCTAAAGATGATCTTGATTTTGTACTGGAAAAAATTTTCCACAATTTTTAACTTTAATTCATTGCGAAGTAGATACAGTTTTATATACTTTTTTTTATTCAAAAAACGAAGTCTAAGGTTCTAGTATTAAATATCTAACGGGAAATGGACTATTAAGAGCCAGGCGCGATTAGTGACGCGCATTCTTTTCTTCTAATGAGAATCTTATATGACCTTCATACGACCTTCACTCTTTAAAGAGTCATTGAAGGTCGTATGCACTCTTTAGTAACTCTTGATTTGATTACTTGCTGATGATGATCCATATTTACAGAATTAATCAATAGATTCTCATTAGAAGAAAAGAAACTGCGCATCGCGTTACCACGCCTGGCTCGTAATATAGCCCCATTTCCCGTTAATTAGACTTTATTATCAATTTATTGTAGATGCTACAAAAATCATGGATTACGTTACGATAAACACCCTGTATGTATAACATTACGTTTCAATACTTTAAGTAATATTTGTATTAATTCCACATAAAAATATATATAAAAATTGAATAAAGAAAATAATATATATATTTTAGATCTAATACTTGAATGACCGATACTTATTTCTATACAATGATCATTCTTTTACATCTTCTGGAGATCTTCTTATCAATAATGTTTTAATAATTCCATTATTAATACAATACAATCAAATTCTTACACGATAATAGCTACAGGTACAACGATGTCAGTGCAAACTTTCAGAGATGTATTACAATGATTCAGAATAATAAACATGTATATATGTGTATATGTATGTGTCTGTGTAAATGTAATGGGAATTAAATGTAAACAGTGTAAAAGATGATTTATTGTGGAGATACAGACCATCCTCACCTGGTAAACTTCCCTTGGCGCGGACCCCCCCACGAGCGGCCAGCCGCTGGACCCCACGGACCCCTGAAGCTGCGGGGTTGCGTCCCCCCCTGACTGGCCCACGGACTTGCGGGCCACCGATTCGGCCACGTGGCACTACTCCACGGCCACGACCAGCCTGACCAAATAACACACACCCAAATTGTTACCCTATCTAATTACATAATTATTTGCATATATCTGCGCTTCAATTATCTTTGATTTTTTCTTATTATGTTTTTATTTCTTCTGTCCTATATATATATATAATTAGATATATTTCGCAGTGGCCCTTAAGGATGTAAGTAATGATTGTATTAACATACAATAAAAATAAAAAAATTAGTCAATATATCGCTGATCAGAGTATTTTCTACACATATATGCATATTTCACATATTTAGAGATGTACATATATGTACAAGGCTTATGTGTATATATATATATATCATGAACATAGCGTGAGAAGAGATTAGTAAATAACAGAGAAAAAAGAAAAAATGATGAATAGAGGGAAAGGAGGGAGGGAAGAAGAGAGAAAGAGGGAAAAAAGAAAAGAGATAAAAAAAGATAGCAAAAAAGACAAAATGAAAAAGAGAAAGCGGAAAGGAGGAACGCGGCAGAAGAGATAGATCCTATAACCAAATCTTTACTAACCACGTTTTTACATACAGCAGTAGGAGTTAGCAGAGTTATCCAATGTAGTAAAGCGAAAAGCGAACTGATTGGTTGGCGTAGGAACTTTTAAGCGACACAAGCTATTGCACTGGTAGCTAAAACAAAATTCAACCAAAAGGCGTATTATATAAATAAGTGGCGCAACATTATTAAGCGATTAAAAAAAATGTGGTTTATAAGCATGGAAGCTATGGTATATTTTATATACATGGGTTGTGGGGGGGGGGGGGGGGGCGGGGACGGCGAGAGCCAAAGCAAAAGTTGTAAGATGTGTTTACTGGTGCTATATACGAGGGACATAATCTTCTCTATTCCGTCATCTATCTTCGTGGTCTTTATCACACAACCTATGCATAATTCACAATATACAAGTGATATAATAACCATAATTAATTAGGTAATACATGTACAATAAATCATTCGTGAATAAATCATAGAGTCACATGGCATCATCCCTCAATTCAGACATGTTGTTGTTTATAACTTGCGACAAACTTTTCCTCTTGTTTAAGGCAGATCATATTAAGTTTAATATTGCTTCTTCGAGCTTAGCAAAATTTATGTACAAAATTATATATACAGGGTGGGGAAAAAAGGTCGGGACTCCGTAATATCTCGAAAAATATAAGTTTTATAAAAAAACGTTTCATATAAAAGTTGTAGGGTTTAAAAAGATCTATTTATTAAACTTATCAGTTTGACCTTGGGTGGCGTCATCAAGGTCAGAGCAAGGTCATCTTGAATTTTTTAAACAGAACCACCCTATTTTTGTTATAAAAGTCGATTTGTCGCAATATTCTGCATAAAAAGTTATAAGGGTAAGATGGTCAAAAATTGAATAGTTTACGAGATATTTTATACTTTAACTTGACATAATCTTACATAAACTATGAAATATCTCATAAAATATTTATTTCTCGATGATCTTACCTTAATACTTTTATGCACAAAATAATGAGAGAAATCAATTAGTGTAAAGAAAACACATAGTTATTTAAAAAAAAAATGTGTAATTTGCAACTAGCAGCTAAATATTTTTTCCTTAAAAACAACTATGTTTTCCTTACCAATTGATTCCTCTCATTATTTTGTGCATAAAAGTATTGAGATAAGATCATCGAAAAATAAATATTTTACGAGATATTTCATAGTTTATGTAAGATTATGTTAAATTAAAGAATAAAATATCTCGTAAACTATTCACTTTTTTACCGTCTTACCCTCATAACTTTTTATGCAGAATATTGCGGCAAATCGATTTTTATAACAAAAATAGAGTGCGGTTCCGTTTAAAAAATTCAAGATGACCTTGCCCTGACCTTGATGACGCCACTCAAGGTTAAACTAATAAGTTTAATAAATAGATCTTTTTAAAACCTACAACCTTTAAAACCTACAACTTTTATAACATTTGAAACAACTTTTGAAACATTTTTTTATAAAACTTATATTTTTCGAGATATTCCGGGTTCCGACCTTTTTTCCTCACCCTGTATATATATACATATATATACATACATATATACATATATATATATACATAAAATATATTATACGTATAATATAGTAACTATAGTATACTACATATACGTATATAGTATATTCTATTATATTATATAGTATACTATACGTATATATAATATAGTTATTATAGAGGTATTATAGTATAGTATAGTTACTATACTATAATATAGTGTATTATATAACATATATTATAGTATACTATCGCGTGGTATATTACCATAGTATACTACAAGCAGTATAGTTAGTATAGTATGGTTAATATAGTATATTACTATAAGTAGTATAGTTAATATAGTATAGTAACCGTTCAACTTGTAGTACGTGTGTATGTATATGCATGTGTGTCTTGTACTACATCCGCGCGTTAAACGATTATTTATTCGAACGTAAAATATAGAATATGTAAATATAGTAAGAGCATGGGAGTACATCCATACTTCCTGTACAAATGTACTCCCATGCTCCTGTAAAAAATTGAGTTTATAAAAGTCCATTCAACTATACAAGATGTCCCCCCTAACGTGATAATCCAAAATATCTTCGTTGTTTTTAATTATTGGAATATTATAAAGCGTGTTTTATGCACACGTCATTTATTTTTCCTTATAATAAAATATTATTTAATAAATCCCAAAATTTAAAAAAATATATCCTTAATATAATAGCCAATAATAGTATACTCGTGAAATAAAAATATAATTATATATCGATCCATATAAACATAATATGTCATTTAATCTACGAAATTACATACTTTAAAGCAATCAATTCAAAATAAGCTTGTAACAAATTTTTTCATGTTCAAGACAAATTTGATTTAAAATTTACATTTAACACAAAATCAACTAGAATTATTCATTGCCACAAACCCTGAAAATTTAAACTGTCAAAATACGCGATCTCTGCAATAATTGCTGTTCAACATAAAAGTGTTGTAAAGTCGAAAAAAATATATATTACAATTTTCTACATTCTTCAAAAATTCATTCTTCTCAAAAACTAATTAGCATTGCGGAAAAGAGGCAATGACATTCGATATATATATTTATGATGAATTAACAAAGAGATTGTACAAAGAGCAAAAATAAATCATTTATTTATCAAGTAAAAATATTAATGTGAGTAGTCATAACTTGAACATTTAATTAAATAACAAATTAATAGAAACTAATAATAAATTTCTTGATTCGCATGCTGTTATGTCTTACAATTTGTTAGTGAATTCTTTTCGATGTCTGCTACAACATAATGTTAATAAAAATATAATTTCATTATTTATAATCATTGCCCCTTCAATTATACTTCTTTTAAATCGTATTTCTTTCTAAGATTTCCATGTATTATTAAAAACAACAGATATTTTGGATAGTCATTCTCTCTCTCTCTCTTCCTCCCTCTCTCTCTCTCTCTCTCTCTCTCTCTCTCTAGGTAAGATACTTTATATTATAGTTTACATTGTTTATTCAAATTTGACACATTTGACAAAATTTGACAAAATTCGTTTAAAAAAGAGAAGATCTCTATTTTTGACTAGAAAAAAAATCGATATTATACGGATATACTGTAAAGTAAAAAAGATATAGATTTAACAATTTAACAGAAAATAATCGTGAGAAAAAAAGAGTACACATAGAATGTGGTGAAGCCACAACGTGCGAGTTTTAAGCAATATAAAACTATATATTGTCAAAAACGTATTTGAAAGAAATTAATCTACTTTCTAAAAAAACGGACACAATCGTCGAATACAACATCGGCAGTACGTTAAAAATAAAAAAGCGAAATAATTGTCAAAATAAGATACAAGATAATATAAAGGTATTTTGAAAAAGATTCTTCTCAATTGTTTTCCTCTAAAGAGACGACTAACTACGCGACGTATAGATCATATCATGGCACGAAAGAAAAAATATAACAGCACTGGGTATAACATCATATAATAAAACTGTGAATATATTGTGCATTATAATAATGAAACGTGTTAACAAGAGAGAAAGTTGATCGCAATGTAAAAATATAGTAAAAATAAAACGGTAACAAAATTTTGCGCCTTGCACCCATACATTCTCCTACGTCATATTTGGATAACCCTGTAACTTGACATAGAAAAAGTATATCATATCCGAGCCACGAGACGCAACGTCGCTCTACAGGAAGAAAAAACAGTGCTCGTATATAGATTATATATATATATATATATATATATATATATATATATATATATATATATATATATATAATTGTTCGTATATAGATTATATATATATATATATATATAATTGTTCGTATATATATATATATATGTATGTATATATATATATATATGTGTATGTGTGTGTGTGTGTGTGAGAGAGAGAAAGTCCTGTACGCTGCTTTCTGCCTATATCTGGAGTTCTCCTGAAACTGTGCTAGAGTAGCAGTGAGAGAAAAGTAAGATTAGGAAATCCTGCAACAATATAAAAATGTGCAATCTTCTTCCTTCAGAGAATTTTTCGGATAATTTAATTGCTTTTGTTTTTATTCTGCCTGTTTTTTCTCTTTTCTTTCTTTCTTTTTGATTGATAAATTGCTTTTCCCGGCTGTATCTTGCTTGAAAATTTAGAATGGGTCTACCATGGCTCAGATATGATTTGCAAGCAATTTGAAAGTGGCAACGTGTTCGGATTAAAGGGTCTAACTTTAGTATTAAAGCGTTGGCGTTAATCAGTATAGCATAAATACTAGGATTGTGCGTGCGTGCGTGTGTGTATGTGTGTGTGTGCGCGCGCGCTCATGCGTGCGTGTGTGTAAATCTCTATATAAATACAATGCATCACAGTGTACTTTAAATAGCATTCATTCAATTCATTCATTCATTCATTCATTCATCCATCCATCCATTCATTCATCTATCCATTCATCCATTCATTCATTCATTCCTTCATTCATTCATTCATTCATTCATTCATCCAATCATCCATTCATTCATTTATTTGTTCACTCGTTCGTTCACTCGTTTTCTCTCTCCCTCCCTCCCTCCCCTCCTCTCTCTCTCACACTCTCAAAATTTATTCTAAAACTCTAAAGCTCGGATGAATGCTATTATTCGTATACTGTGGATGCATTTATAAATATTATGAAGATAATACACATTAAAATGAGTGCATTTCCCTGCACATTATTTAATAATCATAAACTAGCGCATAGCCAGTTAGCCAGCGTTAATTTGCACACGCTCAGGTAAAGAAAATATATAGGCAGAGAGTGATCTAGGCAAAATTGGAAACATGTATAACATATTAGGAGAATCCGCGAACACTGTGCCACAGTCAAACTACCGCTCTAATATATACAAAAAAAATAATTATATATAATTTCAGAAACAAAAATGACTTTTTAGAACCATGAAAAAAGCGACCCACCGGTTGAGGCTGCCTGCCTCTCCCTCTGGCAGGCGGCGGAGGCGGTGCATAATCGAAATAGTAATCTTCGTATCGATAATAGTCATCGTAATAGGGATCACTGTAGCCACCTCGATAATCCCCATAACCGTAATAGTCGTAATCATAATCTATAAAAACACACATTACAAATAGACCCAAATTTAGCCACGATATATCCAATTTAGCAACTTACTAAAATAATATATTATTTCAATACTAATTCAATATTATAAAAGAGGCATGCCGGGAAAAGATAATTTTGAAAATGCTAATAATTAACAAAAAACAAAAGAGAAAGAAAAACAAAAATAAATTTAATAAAATATCGGACGTAAAAAATGACTTGTATAAAAAAAATACACTTTCAGCAAACAAAAAACACAATTACATAAATAATACTCATTGTCAGTTATAATTATATATAATAACAGTACCACACGGACAACTATATACTGATTATCCTATCACCATCATATTTCTTGAGATAGAAAGGTGTAAGATTATTCGAAAATTTCATATACTCCAAATCAAATCTGACTATAAAATATCTAAATATAATAATTTAATTAAAATAAATATATAAAGTATTTCAAATGTGTTTATTATCAAAAATTTAGAAAAATAATCTAATTCGATAATAATGTTTTAAACATGGTAAAACTTGGCATTCATAATTTTTTAATTCAATATTTTACTATAAACAAAAAATATCATACAGAGCCGAAGTAAGAATATCAATACAAATCGTTAAGCACAGATATCCATACTACAAAGCACTCAAAATGTACTTCCTATAGTACCATTCAGTTATATAGCGGAACCAGTTTCTATCTTTATTTAAGTTTTTCTGAATCGAATATTGGTTTTAATGAGCACTAGTTGCCATTTGGCTGAAAGGGAACTTATTGTCGCTAGGCAATAACTAATTTTAACTTTTACTTAAGTAAAGGCTAAAATTAGTCAAACTCAGTTTCACTGACAACACTTACAATTAGTTCCGAATACGTGACTCGCAGGCTAAATCGCGATTTTCTTCCATTGGTCCGTTCGCGAGCCATAATGCGATCTTATAGTGAGAATAGATAGAAGGGATAAACGCAATTTTGGTAGCGTTCAGCGGATTTCGTAGCTTTATAAAACATGCCGAATAAAGTGTCCTAACTGTCGCATTTTATTTATTTAATTTTAACTTTATTTTATATTTTATATTAGTGACAAAAGTTCAATTAGTTCTGGGGATAACACAAAGACACAACACCGTCGGTTGATTCCCTCACCATCGTTCACCGATTTCCTTTTTTGTTATTAATGGCAGCTAAATGCGATGTTAGCTGGTTAATGGCAACTGATTGACTGTAGTTTACAGTTTGTTTCATTGTTTTATTTTTAATTGTTGTTACGAATCTAAATCTGTGGTTACAATTCTGTAAATTAGACAAGATTCTCCTATTCTAAATCATCTATCTGTATTTTATTTTTCATTTTTTAACGATATGTCGCTTTCGTGATGACACATAACGACAATTTTAAGAAATTAGGAATAAGCTTATATATATACAAGTAGAAAACTCGGAAAATAAGCATTTTGCTTATCTAATTTACAGAACTGTACTCACACTTCAGATTTGCAAACAATACATTTCAAACAAATCATAAGTCATAGTCGACTATAGCTTATATTATTATGATATAAAATAAAAGAAATATGTGTGTATGTGTATACATATACACATGCACGTGGTCGCGTGCGCGCATAAGTTTCAATATGGCGCCGACTCTTCACTATTCGTTATGTGATCCACTTTAATTCACTTCCGGAAAAAGAGCCAAGCAACGCTAAAAATTATCCTTTTCTTTCCAAAAGGAAAATTTGTATTTTCTGATACCGAATCTATACCAAACTTATTGAATTCTATACATATTAAAAGTCCTGACGCCCTAATACGATCTGAGAGAGATTTTGACCCATATAGTCTGAGTTTAAATTTATCGCTTAAATGTACCGATAAATGTGTCTTAATGATATAGTAAATGTTGTGATATTCTGATCGCACTATTGATCTGCTTATTGACATTTTTAAAGACAGAATCATTTTTGATTTTTTTTTTTTTTTGTTTAAAGGCGAGCCTTTATAACGAAAATCCTATTCTGAACCACATTTGTAGCATATTTATACCGTTCTCAATCGATATCAATAAATGTGTCCGAGTACACACACATTTATACGTAACGGCAGTACACCGTACTTGACAACCGCGTGACGCTTTGCAAATTCGATTTATTCTATTGATGAACCTAAATAAAAAAGATCGGCCAATCCGTGCGAGTACAAGTGTGCCGCGAAAAAAGACAGCTTAATTGTAGAACGCTTTCCCCACCACTTCGCGCGCTTAGCAACCGCGTAACACTAGGCTGACTCTTCTCGCCGCATGCTTGTACGGATCGCATGGATTGGCCGATCTTTTTTAATAAATTTCTCATTAATTATTGCGGTAATTGCAAAATGGTAGAGGACTTTCCTACTCGATTTAACCCGCTCTACCTGCACACGAGAGGTGCGGCGATTATTACCGGACACCCTGTATATAGAGTTTCTGTAATTAATAGAAATTTTACATGGCAATAATACAATATAATAATATTTATAAAATTATGAAATTTCCTCGATCTTATTCAAAAGTGTGGAAGGTGTAAGCAGAGTGCAGAAAGTGCAAATCATAATAAACTATGGTAAGTATAGTAAAATGTAAGTCTACCAATGGCAAGTTTGATAACCAATTATTGAGCAACATTATACACGAATGTATCTTTAAGCTAATGGCGTTAGAAGTGTGAAATAAAAATAAAAATAACTTTAACTACGCTGCTATAAAATTTATCTTCTTCTATTCTATCTTTGTAGTCCTTGTGCTCCTTTATGCAGAATAAACATTCTGATAAAAGAATAGTGAGAATACGCCCTCCCCTCTCTCTCCTCCTCCTCCTGCTCCTGCTCCTGCTCCTCCTCCTCCTCCTCCTCCTGCTCCTGCTCCTCCTCTCTCTCTCTCTCTCTCTCTCTCTCTCTCTCTCTCTCTCTTTGATCACTCGCAGATCACTTCCTCTGTACAAAAGTTATATAGGACAGCTCTTTTAAGTATGTATAGAATTCAATAACCAAACTTAATCTAACTCTAAACGTAATCTAATACTAATCCTCATACTACTTTCCTCCGCCTATGCACGTATTGAATTTGCCTATCTAATATCACAAAGAGGCAGAGTAGTCACCTTCCTCTATCTTTATCGTGTAATCCGCTAACAATCTAAGAGGCAACTAGATGGCACGAAAGATAGTAGTAAATTGTTGAGTATTTTTTAACATGCGCATATCTGTGCCTAACGGCTCATATTGCCTTTACTTGATCTTAAAAAAAAAAATAAATAAATAAAAATAAAAAATTAAAAAATTTACAATTTCAAAAATATTTAACCCACAATAAATCGTAAAGAAAACTTATAAATCTCGCAGAGTTTAAATTTTCACATTGGAGGAAATTCATTTTCGATAACCTCGCAATATGTACTTAAAGATATTAAAAAAGGTATTAACGTAAAAAGAAAAAAATATAGAACTACATATGATACTCTACAACTGTTGCATTCACCATTCATTATCGCGGCTTACCTATTTCCTTGAGAGCTGTAAACAGATTTTTGAATTGATGATGCATTGCACAAGGTATGCGAAATATACGCACGCTCACAAAAAAAAACAGAAACAAGATAGAAGAGCTATACAAAAATTGTTCCTGACAATGCATGTTAAACTCCGTGCACTGCCACAAAATAATTGTCACTATATAATTCTCAGAGCACCAAATAAAAATACAAAACAGATAGAGATATACATGCAATTAACTTTTGTTAAAAACAAAAAAGACAGGTGTCACACAGAAGATAATAGTGGTAAGGCAACAAGATGTTTGTATTTTTACAATGCTTTGCACACATCTAACATACATATATGTATTCACACACACACACACACACACACACACACACACACACACACACACACACACACACACACACACACACACACACACACACACACAAACACACACACACACACAAAATGTTATTTAATTATTCTAAAATTAAAAATTCAGACCAAATATTATATTAAATGATAAATAAATGTTACTATATGTCAAGTTAACTTTACATCGATTTGATCTAATCTGAGTACTCTCTCATTACAACCTTGTGAAAAAATTCATTGGAATACTTTGACAAAGCAACAATAATTTATGTATTCTTGTAACATAATTTTTTTATATCAATTTACTTAAATATAATTTTATTCATTTATTAATTTAAGAAAAATGTAATATTTTCTAAGAACATACAGACTATGTTGCATTACATAAAAAAATTTATAATTATTACTGAATTTTACGTTAGTTTGCCTTCCTTATATCAAATATTATTGAAATAAGAATATAAAAAGTTTTAGTCAAGATCAAGAAAATAAAGATTATAATCGAGAAAACTATCACAAAATATAGAAAAATTCATGTAGTATATTTTTACTCACACATTCAAAGAAGCCTATCATGTGCGACAAAGTAAATAATAAGCCAAAGTAAATATATAGCAAAATAGTGAAAAATTTTCAAAAACATGATAGATATTTATATTATACGAAAATTATCAAAAAGATACTATAAAACTATTTAATAGTATATATTTAATAGTATATATGTATTTTCAATTTGAAATATAAAAACAATATATAAAAAAATAAAATTTAAAAACTTAAAAATTTATTAATTTAAAAAGATTATATATTTGCATTTTTATTTTCTTTGCAAATAAAAGCTATGTACCAATTAATTAAATATATAAATTTTAATGGCAAAATTTATTTCTCAATAAAAATAAACTATCAATTTTCTAATGTCACGTACGAAATATTACATGATTATAGCATGCATTTAAAAGCTATAATGTGTGTGTGTGTGTGTGTGTATATACACATGCATATTAGGGTATTCAATTTAATCTGACAACATTACATGAAATGTAGTACCTTATAAGCAGAAATGAGAAAATTAATGAAGTGATTTATGAACAATTTCCTGAATAGAATAAATGAATATTCTCAGACAGATTAAATCGAGCACCCTGTATATACAGAGTATTAATTAATTTGCGCTCATTAAATACATTACATACGATATTCCTTGATGAAAAATAAGTAGAAAACTTTTAAACTATTTTTTTCTATGATGTTCAGAACACCCTTTGTGTGTTTGTGTGTGTGTATAGGATCTCATACACCGTAAATATACACATCCCCTTTTATCTTTTAAACTAAAAATAAGGGAGATAGATCATAATCTATATCGAACTAAATGTCTCAAACTGAACTCTATTGTGAGTAGTGGTTGTTTACAAAAATTATCTATGTTAAAGAAAATAATTACATTGAATCATACATCGCTGTATTCACTTCAAACAGCGCTACAACTTTTATTATATGGAAATATGCACATTATTGTAAAAAAATTATGCATACCTCTCCGTTCTTTAATACAATTTTTATAAGTAATCACTATACTCACAATAGTGTTCAGTTTGAGTCAGTTTAATTTGATATGTATATATGTTATGGTCTATCATCCAAAAAAATAAAAGAGGGATCACTTATGATGGGACACTGTACACAATACATAGTGTCTCAAAATGATAATAATAGATTCTTTGCCAATTTGGAGATTTCTTTTTCTCAGCGATAATGTTGAAAAAGGTCATTTTTGCAAGCTTCTAATTTTTGCGATCATATATCTTTGAAACTATCATATATCTTTGGAAAGCCTTAAAAATTAAAATTCTATTAAAGTAAATTTCAAATTAACCGACGAATGTAGTTGTGTTAATTTAACTCCAAAAAGTTTAGTTAGCGAAAAGCCCTTCTTTTTCCATCGCTTATAACTTGGAAATTATTAATGCCTCGATATTTTCGCTGAGAAAAAATTTAGTTTTCAAATTGATTAGAGAAACTGTTATATTACAAAAACATCCAATAGGATACCCTGTATATGAACGTGCGCGCGCGTGCGTGTACGTATGTATATACACAGTTGGGAAAAAGGAATGCCCTGATATTTCGAATAACTTATGGATTTTTAAAAAATGTAAAAGTTGCAGAATTTTAAGCAACGCTTAAATTACATATTAGTACAATCTTGGATAACTTTGTAAATGTTATGTTATCAGGTACATAAAAGTTACCGTAATTAACCGGTTAATTGTATTTTTCCTCACAAATATAATATGTAATGAAACATATGTTATATCGTAGTTATATCCCACGTAGAAAAACAAAATTGGTTCAGCTTAATTAAATAAATAATAAAATAAATTGTGGGAATAATCAAATTTAATTTATAAAATTCGAGATTCTTCTTTGAGGGTCCTTCTTCTTAATAAAAGAGAGGGTTTAATCATACTATTTTAAAAACATCTCGACATAAACTACATACAAATTTCTAGTGAAATGGGGATTTCCATTTAACACTTTCAAGGTAACCTTGACAACGCCATCTAAGGTCATATTGAGATTATATAATGACTTAAAATCTTCTACTAACTTCTACTAAACTTTAATATTTTTTTCTAAATACTATCGTTTTTTTTTTTTTTTGAAATATCAGGATGTTTCGTTACTTTTTTTCGCGCTATGCATGCGCGCTAGCGCGCGCGCGCGCACACACACAGCACACACACACAGCACACACACACACACACACACACAGCACACACACACACAACACACACACACAACACACACACAGAGTAGTCTCAATTTTGGCTCTCTGGGAAGATAGGTTAGTGTTTGTGAAAGTACGTGTACATACACATAAAGGAGTATAAAATTAATGGCGCCAAACTTAAGGAGACTCTACTGTGTGTGTATATATGTATATTAGATGCTTTTCCTCCTTCTTATTTAATGACACAAATCGATACTTATAGTCACTTTGACAGATTAATTTAATTATTGATTAACTTACAGAGAGAATGACCAACATTTCAAACAAAATTTCTAATGATATAATTATCGTATAATAGAAATTTTGTTGTTGGTCATTCTACAAGTTAATCAACAATTACGTTCAATCAAAGTTTGGTCAAAATAATCATTTGTCGATTTGTGTTACTAAAGAAAAAATACGCATTAAAGCTCGAAAGGGGAATCGGGGATAACATAACAAATAGACAATCGCACTTATTATCCATTTCATACGAGTAAAAACTGAATATTCCGCGGATATTTTGTATAATAAAAATACTTGATATTTATAAATTTCTAAATTTAAATAATAACCACATGTAAACCTAAATGTTGATCATAGGTAAATAGATCAAAATAATATATGACGTTCAGCAAACTAACGTTTGTCATTACCATATAAACAATATAAAGATATACGTCTATGGTTATTATATATATATTTTTTTTTAAATTAATCAGTAATCTATTGAAAATTATATGTCACACGGATGAGAGTACTCGCAGAATCGATGCTTACCCCATGCAATGTATGGGTAATAGGCGAGCGCGTGAATGCATGGTATATATTTCGAGCTCTAAATATATATACATACATACATACATACATACATACATACATAAATACATACATACATACATACATACATACATACATATGTATGTATGTATGTATGTGTCACAACTCTTGGTTGAGAGAAATATTTGATGTTTAAATAGAAATTGTTATTGCTCGAGCGGAACGAAAAAATATATATGTACGCTATATCCATATACGTGACATTTATAAAAAAAAATTACTAAAGATTTTTTATTTTGCCATGAAAATCAAAGTTGCAAGAATATATTCTTGAAAAATATGAAACGATACAGTAAAGAAAAAGAAAAAAAAATTGATACTAACCGTAATCGCCTCGTCCCATCTGTCCACGCATACCTGCGCCGGTACCCCGAGGCCCTTGTGCAGGCCCACGAACTGGCATTGGTCCCCCCATCATGCTCGGGTGAGATGGAGATCCACTATGAAAGGGAAAAATATTACATTTTTCCAAAAGGAAACTATATTACATTTTGATTTAGATTTCTATAAATAAAAATAGAATAAAGAGATCAAAATGTAACAAAGAGGTAGAATATAATGAAACAGACGCTGCGCAAATAATTAATTAAAAAAGTCGACAGCTTACCCGCCTCTACCCTGTAACATTTGCATCATTCGTCTCTCTCTAGCACGCAGCATCTCTTCTTTCTTCTTCTTATCAGACGGTGGTTTTGCCAGCGAAACTTCTATGTGAGATCCACCCATTTCTTTGCCGTTTAATTCGTTCATTGCCTTAAAAAGAAGCCACATAATATACATTAACCAATTTACATTTAAAATGAGTTTTCAATATACTAGTTATCAAACGAAAAAAAAAACAGTATTATTAGAATATATCTTACCTTAACGGCATTATCTCTATCTTCAAAATGTATAAAGGCGTAATCCTTGATTTTCTTCACTCGCTCAATTTTGCCATATTGTTCAAAGCTTTCCTTCAACTTCTCCTCGGAACAATCTTGCGTCAAATTTCGTACGTAAAGCACACGTACCTGAAACAGAGTAATTTGCATTGCAACAATTTGCTTAACTTGTGTAGCATAACCAATAAAAAAAACTATAAAATATAGCATAATTGTATAATAATAATCAAATTCAATTGCATCACTCTTTACTTTGGACATGGTCTGTTCATCTGGCTCTTCTTGAGGATCGGCCCAATCAACAATAATATCACATCCCCAAACCTTGATACGTCCAGTGCTCAACCTTCGCTTGGCTAAGGAAGCCGCTTTGTGAGATTCATATTCCAAAAAGCAAAAACCTCTATTCTTCTTTTTGTCATCTGGTGAGCTGTAGATAATCACCTCCGTCAGGCCAGCTATATATCGGAAAAAAATCATACGAGAAGCGGATGAGATTCGCTCGAACTTTGATTGTCAATCGCGAAATTTTTAAGGATTGCTACTATATATAATAAAAAATGGAGAAATTTTGCAAAAATAAAATATAGATCTAAACAACTATTACGTTTTCATATACGATGTTACCGTGAGCTAGAGATTTGCATTATATAGTCTTATTGTAGATACATTATCTTAAACATTTTTAAATATTTAATGTATCAAAATATTAAATCATATTTATCACAATATTCATTTTACAGAATACAATTATCATAGATTATTATAGATTTCGATTAATAATAATGACTCATACATAAAAGTTTTGTTATAAGACATGTAGATATTATAATAAATGGCTTTTAATTTCCAACAACTGTATTTTTAATTGTTTCTTGATACTCAATATAAAAAATACTGCTTGTTTGTATTTAAAGCCAGTATTTAGTAAACTAAAGATAAAAAAAATGTAATAAAAGATCAGTTAGATACTATGTTATTCAATTTGCAAAATATCTATAATATAGCACTTGATTGTATGTATCTTCAAAACACGAGATTTTATTTTATTTTTTTAACATAATTTTTGAAATTAATGTTTCTATTTTATTATTTGCAGACGTTAAGTCATCTTTTTGCACATTTTAAAAACTAATATACTTTAAGTCTAAAAAAGATAAAAAACAAATTAAAAGAAACATTAATCAAATAAAGTTTTGTTGATAAACAAACTATCCAAGAGAATTAAATATAAAATAAATAAAAATAAGAGAGATATTACGTCACCAACTGTGTCACAATAAAATTTTGGAATAAAAAGCTACAGATAACCAAGATTAAAAGAACAGAAAAAATGCAAAGATGTTATTAATAACTACAAAGAGAAAGATTGAAAGCTCTCTAAATTCTGTAACACACTCTTTCGATATACGTTTAAAACCTTCTTTATCACTTTTTACTGAATCTGCGTATTTGAAAAATTCGAAGATTAATCATTTCAAGACATATAAACACTATATTATTAAGAAGAATTCTCATGCTATTAGAATTCTCATGCAATAACTCGATCATATATATACGCAAAGATTGACACTCTAATATTATATATTATTCTCCGTCTTCTAATCCTGAGATATGGCAAAATATCGTTCGTATTTCTCTCTCTCTCTCTCTCTCTCTCTCTCTCTCTCTCTCTCTCTCTCTCTCTCTCTCTCTCTCTCTCTCTCTCTCTGATAAATACCTCATTTCTAATTTCTAAATTGACAGATCCTCTCCAAAAGTACTGAGAAATTGTCAAACATAAGCAATTTGACAATTTCCAGGGGAAGACTTCTTTCTCTCACAAAGTATTTTTCAAAAACAGTCCTTCTCTCCTTCCTCTCAGTTTAGAAATTCAGTTTAGAAGATATTTGGATAACAAGGCATCTCATACATACTACTAATAATAAATCTAAACAGCAAACCATTGGTTTCACGTATATTAAACTTATATAATATATGTAATATACTTAAAAATTCCTTAATTACTTACTAACAGTGCTTTCCAACTACGACACAAGTCAACACAATTGTACACGGCTAAAAAGCTGTGTTCGACTGTCATCGTTTTGTGTCACATGGATACCAACATTTTTACATTTAATATCATTTTTCTTTTCTATGGAATGATATTGCAGTAGGAGGTAAACTTTTTAAAAAAATTGAACCCCCCCCTTAAGAAAACTTAAAACTTTGAAAAAGCTATATAAAGTGAGTGCATCCCTGCACTCTGGTGGTGAAGTAAGAAAGCTAAGCAGCGTTCCAACTACAAGTCGATACTGTGTAACACTGTGTCACACAGTGTACGACTGTGTTTCGTTGCTGGAAAGCACCCTAATTGTATTGATGTGTATGTAAACATTTTATTTGTAAAAATATAATAATGGATTAACTATATTCGATCTATTTTATCATACGTGATGTGTAATAATAAAAAATAATTAGATGCCTTGTACCATTATATAAATTGTTCTCTTAAAATTAACTTCTAAATCATTCCTGTGCCTCATCAATTTAATAATGACGTTTTGCCCTTATCATTATTTTTTTTCCATTAATCTCCTCTCTGTGTCCATATTCTCTGATATTACATGCAAGAATCTTATGCACACACATACAAAATGTAGTGATTATCAGACACATTCGTTCAATCATACTGATCATTCTCTTTTATTAGATTTATATTTACACCATACGAACAGTATGTTTTATTTTATATTAAATTCATTGTTTAAAGACGTCACAATAAACATATATTTATTCATTCATAAAATGCGATTATATTCCTAATATCATATCTTTAATATATTGTAAAAGTTTAATATATTATGGACATATATCTCAGAACATAAATAAAATAAAGAAAAAAATAAATTGTTTTAATACTTTCTCTCTTTCATAAATATGTACAAATAAAAGAATGAAATGATACTGTTCACTATAAAATTATATTTGTCCTTCCATTAAAAATTTTAAAATCTTTGTTTTAAAATCAAATATACCTAAAATTTCTTAAAAATGCATAAAATAAAAAATTCGTATTATAAATATATATTGTATTGTATGCTACAGAAGAAAAAGTGTCGAACAAATGACTCAAACAGAAGTAAGAAAATATGTAGAACAAATGACTCAAAAGAATTGCAGTGTAAACTCATATAGTTGTAGGATACAATTATACACAATTACGATTATTTCTATTTATTGCAACAGTGCACTTTTACAACCCAAAATAACTGGAAATAAAAATGAAGGAATCACACGATGAAGAGTTCACATTTGGCTTATATAAATAAATACGTCAGCATTACCAAATATCAATAATCTTCGAAAATAAATAATAAAACTTTCGATTTTTCTGAATATTCATCAATTCATTGCAAGATTTTTTCAACATTTATGCAAGAGGGTTGAATTTAAACCCACCTGGCACATCTCTGCTAGAAAACATTCGTGATTCGTTATAAGAAATTTTTGTTCTATCATCTCTTCCATAATAGAACTTCCATTGGTATAACTGCTCGCTGATTTAAGGACAATTGTCAACTTACGTGCGTGCTTTGTAAACTCTTCGAACAAGTCATCTCGGTCTCGATTCTTTGGAATATTTCCCACAAACAAGCGATGATTGTTATATGATACGGTAACACCAATCTTTTTCCCTTTCCGAATCTCATAATCATTCAGCTGTAAGAATAATGTGGAAGGAAAGTGCCAATTAAGCTTGCCATTTATGATTTCACCTGCTTATTGGCTGTCTGAACATGGGATTTCATGAAGCGCCCTTCGGGGGTGAAGGGGAGGGGGAGGGTACATAAGAGAACGTCAAAGATTCTCGAAGGATCGTGGTGGATCGTATGACAGTTTCAGGATCGATATCGTAGAGTGGGTGGGGGAGTGCCTGTCCGTTTGTTAGCGAGCCAAACGCCCCAGCGGTCCACGCAAATCTCCCATACCCCCAAAGCTTGAGACTTAGTCATGAATCACCTTTGCATATTGCAAAATTGCAATGGTGCAAGACAGCATATAAATTTTTCTGTCGATAAGTAAAAATAATCTAAAAGTATATAACTTCCACATTTTCTCTTTCCATTTCTCATCGTCTCTTTTTCGTACCTTTTTCAAAAAAAGAAGACGAAGAAGTAGATCAGTAATAAAGATTGATTGATCGGTTACACAAAATCAGGAACAGGGAAAGCAGAGGGATAAGATAATCGCATGTATAGAGTAGGAAGCAGATAAATTCGTAACTCAACCTAAAATATGTGAGGAAAAGAAGACTTGGACCAGAGAGGTGTTACTGTTCACTAATAAACCGAGAGGCAAGGAGAACCAGAACTAAAGGTGCCATAAGGTGTGTATTCGCAGATTATGGAGTCAATGTGATCCTTGGATGCTCCATATAGTTCCATACCATCTACAACCACTACTTAAAAACTACCACTCTTATAAGTTATACAATACAGGTAAGACAGGTAGGTAATAGGTAGAGGTAGGTCACACGCCTCGAATTCACTTTACCTGTTAATTTACCAAATTCCTCCAAGATCTCCTCTTTGCCTTTTGACTTTGGTATGTTTCCCACGAAAAGTCGTAGATTAGGAACGCTAATGTTTACTTTCAGACTCTTGCCGGGTTTTATTTCGTGATTATCGAGCTGTGGGATGAAGAAAACATACACATGCCTAATTTTGTTCCAATGAGGCAGTTTCGTAATTTTTTTAAGATAATTACGGCAAAGATGGCGAATTTAAAAAAATTTTTTTTGCAATTTAGAATACAATTATTATTAACAATATAGCGTGGATCTCCACGAAAGCGAGAAAGTTGGCATGGCTTTGTCGCTCGAATCTTCACAATATAGGAAACCGGCCTTTCACGTATCATGTACTCCTGTAAACAAATTTTAAGCCTAACATTTTCCAAAATTTTGTTACAAAAATTGTCACTGTCTAATGAGAATCAACCAATTAGGTAAATATACCCCTAACCAATTAGACCACACAATCATTGTGATTTTCGGAAAGGTTCTCCACTCCCAATTTTGCCCACTGAGCAAAGAGGAGAGCTGGAAAAAGAAACTCATCCATAGGACATCATTAATGTATATTTCTCAGTGTTATTAAATATTCGGGATCAGTTGGATATATAACTGCGTAAACACGAATAAATGGTCAGGGACATATGCATATAAAACATACATTATGTGGATTGTTCTTAGCTAAATACACACGCGCACGTACCTCCATGTGCGACATATATACATAATATGTGTACACATATACATACATATGTATGCACACACACACACACACACACACATACATACACACGCACACATATGCGCGCGTGCATAACTCACACAACACATACATACACATACATACATCCACATACAATGTGTCTCACAATTTATTTTTAATATCTCTTAATACTCAAATATCTTGATATAAGATAAATTTTTTTGAAAAAAGAAAAAAAAATGTTTCAAACAAAAGTTACTTAGTTTTAAAGGAACGTACAATGCTGATTTTAATTTAACCTTAAGTAATCTTACCAAAGTTCTATCAAGATCACTTAAATTTTTTGAATGGAAATCTCCCTTTTATCGCATACGGTTAAAGCTCCATAATGTTAAGACAACTTCAAAACTATAATAATTAAATTCTTTTTGTTTAGTACTTTCCAAGTTACCAATTTCAAAATTTATCTTCGACATTTAAAAGGTCGCGCGATCGGATAACATCTCATTCTCTTTTTCTCACATTCAGTGTTACCAATTGTTACTAGCTTAAAGATCGACAAGAAAGAATATAGAAACCTGCCGATCGGCCGTGAATTACGAATTCGGCTAAAATTCAGAGAAAATCTCAATAAAATTATGATATTTATAATGAGCAGCATCTTCTGCAAATGCAATTTTCTGATCAAAATAAAATTTCAAACAACAACAATTAATCACAGGTCAAGTTGGCCACATTTTGAACGGGTCTGTATTTTATAAATTTTCAAAAGCTAAATTGCAAAATTCCCGGCTCTTTAGTTTTTGTCACCTTTGTAAGGAATATGTAAAAGTTTTGTGAGAGAAAATATTACTTCTCTGAGATAAAATAATAAACTACGCACGAATATCACTAGATCTGTACTAGTGTAAATAAAGTGCGGATCATGGAGAAATTTCCGTAGTACACTGATCACTTGATAAAGAAAGACGATCGCTTTGCTTTTGTCTTGCAACGCATATGTGGGGTGCATTTGCTTTGAACATTTATAAGCGCTATTTTAAATCGTTCTTTTTGGTTTTGAAGCGCTCATACTAAACCAACAGAGCACTTCGTCTTGGCACTTATGAGCGATTGTAAGCGCATCAAAATAAATAAACAAGAATTAATTCCTACATTATTTGCGCAAACATTAACTTTATTAAAATTATTTAATGACGATGAAATGATCATAATTGTTATAATAAAAATATAGATAATTGTATATTTTTCAGTAAACATCCCGGGAAAAAATCCATATATAATCAAATATAAATATATATAATTATAAAATATGTATCCACACATTTTTTACTCTATTTTACATCTAGACTACACTATTAAAATATTGTACTGAGATTGTGAGACATCCTGTATATATTTTCTTTCTTTTATAATCTCTGTTCGTATATACAAAAAAAATAATTAAAAAATAATTAAAAATTAAATTTGAAGAAATAAGAAAAAAATTGCCTACATATAATTATATGTATAAAAAGAAAAAATTGCCCATATACAATATATAAGCAATTTCTTCTGATTTGTTCAAATTGTATTTTTTCTAAAAAGAAAAAACAATACAAAAATTATTCTAATTATTTTTCAATTATACTTCTTATTATGTTCCTGCATATACAAATAGAAATTATACAAGAAAAAGAAAACATTTTATACATTTATATTCAATTATAAACTTCTTTTTCCTAGAATTTATTAAAAAATTCCACATGGCTACAAGATTACGTGGAAAAGGCTATATCATCTCTTATAATAAAAAACAGTTTAAATTTATCTAAATTTATTAATATTTTTTAATATATGTAAATATTTGTAAATTTTAACTATTTCTTATGTAAATATTTATTTAAAAACGTATTTTTGAATATAAGGAAAGTTCATAAACTGTTATACATTTCAATGGAAAATAGATTTTATTTTTTGTGGTTGTTTCTAAAATAATATTTGTTTCGCGATATCTATAAGATCAACTGCAATCTTATTAGCCATATTATTATTACCAGCCATATTCACATAGATAGATAGAGGTTATACCGCGCTATATACGTTTTTTTTGCGCCAGCCATTGAGCTCTAACATACTGGAGCAAACCTTCAAGGGTGGGAGAATGACCTAATTCGTAGAAAAGGATACATAGATGCTGGGTGGATCGCTATCTTTGTCAAGGATTCGCTGATTAGTTGATGCTAGTATCATAGGCCGGTATTCATAGTCGGTTCTTATATTTAAGACCGTCTTAAGTACAATCTTAAGATGTCATAAACCAATCACAGAGCCGTATTAGCATCTTAAGACATTACTTAAGACGGTCTTGAAATAAGAACGGACTATAAATACCGGCCATAGGCCCGTATTCATAGTCGGTTCTTATATTTAAGACCGTCTTAAGTACAATCTTAAGATGTCATAAACCAATCACAGAGCCGTATTAGCATCTTAAGACATTACTTAAGACGGTCTTGAAATAAGAACGGACTATGAATACCGGCCATAGTCAGAAATATTGACTTCATGTGTACTTTACGAATTGAAATAAAAATAAAAATAATTAACAACCATTTCCAATTTCACTGTTTAAATTCATAAAGAAAATCAAAACAACAGGAAGCTGCGTACTGCTATATCGTTTTTACTGCTAAATATTTGATGAGAAATGTTTTTTTCAGTTCAGATGGTATAATGTAAAAAGAGATAGAGATCCACCCAAGAATATATATGTCTCTTTCTAATTCTCCCCGATTTTCTATAGAATAGTATAAGGAAGGCTCGTTCCAGTATATTATAGAGCTCAATGATGTTAGCGTTACAACGAAATCAACGCTGCAATAAGCGTCCCATGAATTTGCACCTTAATTCTCTAAAGGCCATTGCACGTGAAAAAGTTTTAGTTACAACCGTGAATCCGTGAACAAATCGACCATCACAATCAAACATTCTTACTACATTGTGAATGATTGTTCGGATTGCTTACAACCTTACGGTTACGACTTTTTCACATACAATGGCCTTAAACGTCTCATGAATTTGCACTTTAAGCGTTTGTTAATATGAATTATAACATCACGATATCATAACTCACTATGGCTGCGTTCCGAAATTCACTGCCAATACTGGAAATCTATAGTTCACGTTACATATAGGTCTGTTCTTTATAGCTGAACTGGCTGCACTAGTTCAGAGATTATCTTCTTCCTCTAATATGGAGTAAAAAAGATAAACTCTGAACTAGTGCAGCCAGTTCATCTATAAAGAACAGACCTATATGTATAAGGCTCCTGCAGACAGACGCATCAATGCGTTACGCGCGGTAAGAAGCGACGCGCTAGCGAATCAACCTTTCGCTCTTATGGACAAACTATAAATCGATTGGCTATCGCGTCGTATTTCACCACGCGTAACGCGTTGATGCATCCTGTCTGCAGGAGCCGATATTATAGATTTCCAGTACTAGCAGTGAATTTCAAAACGCAGCCTTTATGAGCACTTATAACGCCAAAACGAACGGTGTAAATGCTTATAAGAGTTTAAAGCGCGTGAGCGTCTAAAGCGAACACACCCATAATATATAGCGTTTGTGTAGATACAAACACCAATACTCTCACTACAGCGCGAAGCTGCACGTGTAATTGCCGTGTACTTGCGCGAACGCAGATGTGCGCACAGAGCTGCCACCTCACGTTCAGGTTAGTTGCACTATGAGCTATCAAGTGCAGATTAGTACAGATGCGTGCGCAATCATCCAGCGAACCATTATGACATGGAACAGGCGCGACGTTAGGGCGGGAGCATAGACTTTTGCATAACGCATAATACATAACGCATAAAGGAATCAACCAATCAAAGTCCTTCATTTCTATCCCCAGGATTTCCTTATGCGTTATGCAAAAGTCTGTGTGTTTCCGCCCTTAGGGCCTATCCAGACAAACTTGTATAGTCGCATAAACATATGCAGAAGAAAATTGATTGGTCCATAAGCAAATGCATAAGGAAATGGACCAATCAATTTCTTTATGCATATGTTTATGCGACTATGCAAATTTGTCTGGATAGGCCCTTAGAGTTTATGAAAGTACGTATGGAGGGGTACCTTATTAAATCAACGGAGCCAAATTTAAGAAGACTTTACTGTACTGCGCACACGGATACGATTGCTGAAAGATATCAGATAAAAATCGTGCTACCCTTGTTTCCATTAAACCGATGACACATGAAGCACTGATAGCGATCAAAGTCGAAATGTATCGCTTTATCCGAAATTTCCAAAAATGTTTTTAGATTTCTTGTGGCAGAAAGCAGTAGCGCAACAAGACTAGCATGTGCGCATTTTTTATGATATTTATGTTTGCTTATATAAAGGGTATCTCCAAATTCGAGGTTAATAAGATATTATTCGAGGGTAATAAGATTGCAGCACAAAAGTTCACGAAGAATTAAGTTATAAAAATGAATACTATTTTTTATTCCAAAAAGTAGTTTCCTAACTATAAAAATTTTAAATTTCACCAATTATGTGCGTCAGTTAAAGAGTATTCTGAGTCGAGCGTATAGTGATACATATCAGAGTTTTTCGCGATCATTAACGCTAAACAAAAGATTGTATACTAGCTCGATTGTATGCTCGCATACTAGCGCACAACCATGTATATGATCAACGAAAATATTAATTTCGCTGGCTGTCACAGTAAATATATGTAACAAAGAAAATAAATTCCAAATTACATAAAATTATTTCATTGCAGATTACGAAGTGTTATTATAAGATTATAATTCATGTTAACAAAATATTAATATTACTGATTTCACATTAAAATTTGAAATCATATGTGGTATACATATACAAATATGTATATCACACACGCGAGTATTTTGCTAAAACTATTTTCATTTTTTCGAAATTATTTTTTCCAAAAGCCTTCTCATATGTAACTATTATAATTTGTAGTTATGCAAATTATTAACTATATTTCCAAATGTTATCGCACTTTATGTATAACAACTGATTCACTTTTAATTACAAATTTTATGTAATTTGGAATTTATTTTCTTTACTACATATATTTACTGTGACAGCTAGCGAAATCAATATTTTCGTTGATCATACACATGTGCGCTAGTGTGCGAACAGCAATATAATTTTTTGTTTAACGTCAATGATCGTGAAGTCTCTGATAACTAACATCACTATACGCTCGACTCAGAATACTCTTTAACCGGCGCACATAATTGGTAAAATTTTAAACTTTTATATTTAAAACAACTATTTTTTAGAATCAAAAATGATATTTACTTTTATAACTAAATTTTTCATGAACTTTTGTACTGCGATCTTATTACCCTCGAATTTGGAGACAACTCTGTGAATGCGTGTGCGTGTACACAGAGTGTCCCCATTTTAATGGAAACAGTTGTATATCTCTTAAAAACTTGTAGTCGTACAAAAAATGTTTCAGATAAAATTTAGTGAAGAAAATGGATACTCTTGAATTTACATTAGGTCATTTTTCAAGGTTATGTAAAGATCAATATTTAGTTTTTTTTTTAAATAAAACCACCCTAATTTTTTTATATTAATCGATTCCTCGCAATATTCAACATAAAAAGTTATAAGGTAAGATGGCCAAAAATATATAGCTGCTCATTGCAAATTACATACTTTTTCTTAAAAACAACTGTTTTTTTATACTAATTAATTCCACTCATTATTCTCTGCATAAAAGTCTTGAAGTAAGATCATTGAAAAATGAATATTTTACGAGATATTTCATAATTTATGTAAAAAAATGTCAAATTAAAATGTAAAATATCTCAAACTATTCAATTTTTGGCTATCCTACCCTTGTAAACTTTTTAAGCAAAATCTTGCGAGGAATCAATTTATATAAAAAAAATTAAAGTTTCCATTTTAAAAAACTAGGTTGATCTTCACACACATGACCTTAGTTAAAATTCAAGATTATCAACTTTTTCCCCTCAAAATCCTATAAATTTTGTCTAAAACACTTTTTTTACGACATCAAGTTTAAACTTGATGTCGTGCAAAAAAGTGTTTTAGACAAAATTTATAGGATTATATATATGTATATACATATATATATGAATATATATATGTGTGTGTGTGTGTGTGTGTGTGTGCGCGTGCGCGTGTGCGCGCGCGCGTGCGTGTGCGTGTGCGCATACATATGTACAAATTGTAACTAAAAATTATGTGTGTGTGATTCAATATTGTATGATAAAAAATAACAGTGGAATAATGGCTAACAGATTAAATAAATATATAGTTAATAAGACAAGAATGCCTTGATCCTTAATTGATTTCTCATTTATCGTGTCGCAAAGGAAATAACTCAGCGTGATGCGAGATTTAGTTAACGCTTTTACATAGATCGTAGAACATACAAGATATAAGCAAACAATATAACCTACTTTATTTTCAAGAAAAATTGATTAATTTTCTTTGTTCGAAACTATGTAATATATATTTTTTGCTCGAAATTGTTATATATATGTATATACAGGGTGTCCGGTATCAAACGGACCAACGGTCGTGAGCAGGTAGAGCGCAGTAAACTGAAAAGAAAAGTCCTTTACTATTTTGCTAAATTCGCAATAGTTATTGCGTTATTAATTAAAATATCTCAGCTAATGAGCGCGTGGAAAGCGGTAGGCCGGAATCGGTAGGCATGTACAGGCTTACTTTTTTACGTCTCTTAACAACGGAAGCATCATTTAAACGAGAGGTGGAGTCACGCAGCGAGCGACGAGCGACGCGCGATATTTGTTGCTAAGAGAAATAAACAAATAAGCCATACCTTACATGTCTACCGATTCCGGCCTACCGTTTCCCACGCGCTCATTAGCTCAGATATTTTAATTAATAACGCAATAACTATTGCAAATTTAACAAAATGGTACAGGACTTTTCTTTTCAGTTTACTGCGCTCTACCTGCTCACGAGCGTTGGTCCGTTTGATACCGGACACCCTGTATATATATATATATATATATATATATATATATATATACATGTGTGTGTGTGTGTGTGTATAATTCATATGTATATGTGTATGTAATTCATAAATAATAAGTAATAATAAAGTATAGGATGTTCAGTCTGTTATGCTAAAGATTCAAGTCTGAATCAACAATCAATAGTTCAATCAATATATATATATATATATGTATATAATCATCAACATTTTTTTAAATAATATATTTAAATATATACAAAATTATTAAATACATTTTTTTGCAGAGGCGATTAATTTAAGAAAGAATGTTTAAAATATTAATATCTTTTCATATCTGCTATTGATTTATTAGAGAATACATTAATTTATCACAATAAAGAAGTTACTTAATTGATTATAAAAATACAGAAAGTAACGATATAATTAAGCTCCAATATGAAATATAATAGATATAGTAAAAGGCAAATGGGAGCCAAAGCGCAGTAATTGAGGCGTTCAATGTAATTAAAGTTTTTTAAACATTTGACTGTGCCTCAATTACTGCGCTTTGGCTCCCATTTGCCTTTTACTATATCTATTACATAAATTTATTTACAAAATAAATTTTTTTTGTACAAAATGTGTGTAATTATAAAATGGCATAAATATTTTCAATATTTTAAGAATTTTTCTTAAATTAATTACCTTTACAAAAGATGTAATAATTTTATATATTCAAATATATAACGAAAAAAAATTTTGTTGATGCCTATGGATTCGAACTTGAGTTTTTAGCGAGACAGACTGAACATCTTGTACTGACATTACATATTATTTACACTTTTATGCTATCAGTACTTATACAACAAATGCGATTATGCGACAACATCGGCATAATCGAAGAGAGATCAAGATAATATAATTGTCTATAAAATTAAATTGTAACTGCTAGAAGATAATGTCAGACAAGGATCGACAATCGTGCTATCATCTTCATATAAAATTCACAAAAAGTGAGGGCCACTCTTGTTGTATTACTGCTTTTTGTCATAAGAGGTCAGAAAGCATTTTCAGATCAGATCTCGTACAAAGCAATGCGCTTCGGCTTTGATCGCTGTCAATGCTTCATATATTATCGACATCAGAGAAGAACAAGAATAGCGTCGATTCTTTTCTCTTCTTCCTCTCTGCGATATGTCCGCGCTAGCAATATAATGATGTTAGTATGTTTACGAACACATCTGTACATAAGAGACCGAGAATTTATTTCTCGGCATTGGTAATGCTGAAGCCGGAGCTTCGTACTATCACTGCGCGGGGTCTCTAACATCAATTCGGAGTTTGCCCATCATTCCTATCGACCCTTAAGCACAATATCAATTAATTAAAAATATGAATATGATATGATACTTTTATTACTGTTGTTATTAAATTCTAAAAACTTAGTGGTGAAGCAATCTGAATACAGATTGATAACAAATCATACTTTTTTAAATTTGTATAAATTTTTTGCCGTCTCCGATAGTCTTATCCAAATATTATTTAAAATCAAACACCATTCCTATAACTGAATAATCGATATTTTTTTGATATTGAATAAATGATATAATTATCGTACAACAGCCAGGCTGTATCAAATACAATTTCCTAACCGGCATCATCTATCCTTCAAAGCAATTCATGAAATTGAAAGACAAGTTTGGAGTATAAATTTATCGGGAGATGGTATAAAACTAAAATCGTAATGATCCTCGCAGTTGTAGCAATGGTTCATTGAAATTCGCATATTAGTACCCAAAATACATTATTATAAGATACGTTATCCGATTACGCGCGATTTCTTAAATGTTGAAAGTATCGTAAATTTCAAGGTAACTCAGAAAGTAATAACTAAACGAAACAAGGCTTTATCATGTTTCAAAAATATCTCGATGTCAACATTAAGAATATACAATAAAAAGTGAGGATTCATTTTAAAAAATCTAAATAACCCTGACATAACTGATCTTGGAAAGATTATGCAAGGTCAAACTAACATAAAATCAGCATTGTATGTGTACTTCCTTGAAACCAAGTAACTTTAGTTTAAAATATTAAAAAAAAAAAAAAAAATCCTCTTCACGACACTTGAGCATTAAAAATCAAATGGGACACCCTGTGTATGTATGTGTATGTGTGTGTAGGGTGTCCCATTTTAAATGATGCATGCGAATATCTTCAAAACTATTGGTGATAAAGAAAAATATCTTAAGCAAAAATTAAATTTTGATAGGGATATAATTTGATGTCAATAGTTTTTTTTATAGGTAGAAGGGTATATATATATATAAAGATCAATTTCGTTTTTTTTTTTTAATGAAACCATATACTTTTGAACGCACTAATTGATACAACTCTTCACATTCTGTAAAAAAATATTGATATATATCTACCAAAAAACCATTAGTTTGGAAGATATTTTAATTTTTATGTTGCGAAGTAGTACTCACGCACGCGTTATTTCAATATATTTATGTGTAACCTCTAACATCTATACTCGTATGGATGTTTATAAACGAACGATTTCGTATAGGATCAGGTAGTACAGATGTACTTTCAAATAATTATAATTGCTTAGATTTTCCTATCTCAGCAATTCCGAAGTTCGCTTCTGAGATTATTAAATGTGGTAGATTTGTAGAGAGAGAATATGTAAGCGAGCAGAAAGAATATGGTAATATGGGGCGATGTGGTATGGCTCACTCATTGTCAGTGGCTGCCTACTGAGAGGGGGAGGTTCTAGGATCGAGTCCCGATATTTTATACAATAAAAAGTGTAGTTAGGGCACCGATATTTTTTCTCTGCTCGGAAAAGGCAAATACAGATTATACTCCAAACAAAATTGTTGACATAATTTTAATATTCGGAGAATGTTATTTGTGGACATTGCAGAGAAGCCTCAGACAATATCATGAAAGATACTCAAACCAACGATATTTAAACTACACTGTCATTCGTCAGACAGACAGACTTACCCAGAAAAGTCCATCAACTGTCATCGGATTTACAAAATGTTGCAATTATAACAATAGTAGCTGGAAATCCCCATAATAGTTGTCAAATTGTACTCCACAACTTTTTCAATCAATGATTAAAAGAAATCAATATTTGTATCATGTGTGTGTGTGTGTGTGTGTATGCATCAAGCATTAAGTGATGATTTTATTTACAAACTTCAATTCTCTGTCGAGAAACTCTCAGCATAAAATATTCTAAAACCCATTATTTTTTTATATATTTTGTTTTCTGGCAAAGCAAGTTTTACTAACAGAGAGTAAGCGAATCTGTCATTATTGGACTAAAAATAATTCGCACTAGCATTATCCTGTTCCACAGCAGTGTCTTTTAAGGTGTAACATGATATTGTGGGTATATTATTGATTCATATTTTCTTCATAGTACATTTACTGATGACAAAGGATTTTACTTAAAGAAACTTTTATGATTTCTAGAAAATATCAATGTGTTTCAACATGAAACAGTGCCCCCGCTTATTATAATACAGCTCAAGCCATTTAAAATGAGAAGTATTCCAATCATTAGATTGGATGAGCTGGTCATGTCGACTTTTCATCAAGACGATCGAATCTGATATGATTGGATTATTTTTTGAAGAGTTCTTTTATAAACTTTATTTTTTAAATAAAGTTTATAAAATAAAAAAAAATAAAAAAGGAGAACTCTTCTATTTTAAACAACTTGAAGTGAAGAAATCTTCAAGCAATGTTAATAAATTTCCAGTGAAATGTGTAAAAGAATTGATATATCATTTAGAAGATTGAGAGTAAAGCCTGATCAATGTTAAAAAAGAAAAGACATTCTTTTGTGAACACTAACTTTAAAAAGGTACATACCGTACTATTAGTATTACTTCGCAACAATAAAATCAATATTAAAATATTGTCTAAACTAATGGCTTTTCGATAAATACCCTAATACTTTTTCATAGTGAATGAAGAGCTGCATCAATTAATGCATTCAAAAGTATATAATTCCATTTAAAAAAATGAAGTTGATCTTCATATCTCCTCTCAAAAGACATCTCCATCTACAAAAGAACTATTGACATTAGATTATGTTTTTCTTTCAAAACTATTCAATGTTTTCCGAAACATTTTTCGATATTATTAAGTTTCAAAGATATTCACACGTGTTATTTAAAGTAGGATATCCTCTCTCTGTATATATATATTATTGTGTATATATATTAAAGAAATATAAATTAATAAAATTATGAAAAAGGTTATACAGATTGAACAAAATAATAATATGTCCATGTGTGTCTACCGTAAAAAAAAAAAAAAGAAATATAAAATGGACAATGCAGAACAAGCCACATAGGAATACATAACAGTCATTCGAAATGTTCAGCAAAAAAAAGAGAAGCAAATTCTTAAAAACATAAAATAAACATATAAATATATATATGTATTACTTTACTATATTATTAGTCAATCAACATTATTATGGCTCAGCCATATAAGTCACATAAAATAAAATTCAATAATTATTCAATACCATCAGAGATTAAAAATCTCATTAAACATTTAAAGAACATTTAGAAACTGAGATCTCTATTAATTTATAATCATTTCGAAGGAGTATTATTTTGGTAAGCAATAACAATTTTGTAACATTTCTAAAAATTTTAAAAATAAAAAATAAAAATGTTTAAATTATCCATAATGGTATTTGTAACTAGGGGGAAAAAAGAAATAAATAAATATATAGATCATATGTAAACTACACAATAATAATGAAGATCTGAGGAAAAGTATATACTGACATACCTCTCGAACAGCCTGCTGTGCAGCTTCCCTATTAGTAAATGTGATAAATGCATATCCTCTGTTGGAACCTGACATGGGGTCCATCATCAGTCTCAAATCCCAAATTTTTCCGCATTTTTCGAATAACGGAATTAATTCATCTTCATACATGTCTTTTGGAATTTTGCCACAAAATACCTTTTTACAAAAATATTCAATGTAATAATTTCAAAAAATAACAAGCAAGAAGATAAATATCTGATATTTTTATGAGAAAAATTTATATATTAAAAAACTATTTAAAAATAAAGATACATATTAAACATTTTATAATAAAAAAAAATATATATATATATTTAAATTTACCTCACATCCAGTGCCAGGAGTTGGACCTTCCCAATTTGGTGGAGGACCACCATATTTTCTTTGTCCAGTAGTTACATCCAAAGGGTATCCTGTTCTCTCCAAAATCATCTAAAATTATTTTTTACCACTATAAAATACCACTTACATAAGCATTAACTAAACAATAAAACTAACAATTGTGAAAAATTTAAATTAATGTAATCTACTTGTATAAATGCACTTAATAATTTGCACTTTAAATTACTTTGATTTTGTCCTCATCCGGGGCCTTGGGTGTTGTGCTAGTGCCTGTTCCTTGACCCGCACGACTTTTCTGTCTGTATGTCTTCATTACTCCACAAAGGTATGCCGATTTGTTAGATACATGTTCTAGATTAGATTCCAGAAATTGTGTCAACACATTTAGCGCACCATCGACTGGAAATTCTTTTAAAGCATCAAGAGCTCTTTCATCCAGATCAACATGAGCTAATTTTCCTGTCTTATAAATTTCGTCCAGTTTGGCAGCCACTTTCTCATCTAGCCCATATTGCATAAGTTTGTTAAAATCTTCTGTCCGTTCCAAATTTTCCAATTCTTGTTTTTCTTCCATTTTTATTTCCCCATTTCCTTCTGCCATTGCTGAAACAATAACAACTACTATATTAATCAAAGTCTTTCATTTTAATATACTAGATTATATATAAATTATTATGATCATAAAGTATATTTTTTATTTTCTATAATATATATTGCATACAAATATATATATTTGTATAAATTATTTTTTAAAAGTTACACATTATATTAGAGAGTTAAATATCCTACATTCACTACAAAATACCTATAATACATTTAACATGTAAGTGCAAATACATAACATATGTGTATACTAATAAAATTATTTTATAGTATATTTTTCATAATTTTGTTTTAAATTACAACATTAACCAATACTTACTACTGCCATATTGTCTGGCAATAAAATAGAAAAAAAAATATATATATATATAATATATATATAATATACAATTTCTAAATATACAATTAAAATTTTTTAAAATATAGAATTAAATTAATATAATTAAAACTCTAAAATATACAAAAAACAATTACTAATAAAAATGTCTGCATTTTTAATATCAAAAAACAAGTTTAAAATATATATAACATAGTTATAAAACTATTATTTATAACACTTATCATTTTTATATAATTTATTTATTCATAACTCACTCTTTTGAGTAAATTTAAATTGTTAATTACGGTTTTCGATTATTTTTTCACATTCTTCTGAAAAACATATCTCTACCTAAAAACTTGTATCTAACAAAAAAAATGCGATTTTCCGAAATAGCGAGATGATAAAAAGCTAGGAAAAATCAGTGCACGAGGGAATCTCAAAAAATCGGGGTAAAAATTGTCCGAGCCAAAAAAAAAAAAAAAAAAAAAAAATTCGCGAAAACAAATAACTGAAAATATCCGTACAATCGTATACACGAATATATTACATTTCGTTATATTCGATATGGAAACGGAAAAATGAAATGTGAAAAGGAACTCGCGATGCACGGCACGTTCGTACGTTTATCTATGACACTCGTGTCGATTAGGCGGCGAACGGTCGGAGCACGACGCGATGCAACCGCCGCCGTAGAAAAGAATTCACACGGGCGAAAAAATCTCGTAAAGAGTATTTTCCCGGTCTATTATTCCCGACTCGATCGTCGTCGATCCCGCGACGAGACTCGCGATCGCACTTTTCTCACACAATGGTTTGCCGGCCGGCAAAATGCGATCGCACGTCCGCCACAGCGGCCGCCGTGCTAAATACGATGCACCTCTATATGCACTCGCGACAAATGCACTACGCGATGCGTTTCAAATCCGGCGTATTTTCCACCCGCACGCTCACGGAACCTCGCGGCAATAAATTCGCGGCCCGTGACAGAAAATCAGCTGTACCGGGGACGTGGGTGAAACGGCGAAACGTTACCTTGCAAAATAAACGGACAGTCTCCTCCGTGCGAGGAAATGGCGACAGACGTCAACGTGATTGCGGACTACGGGGTTCACAAAACGACGCGCAAAGATACGCTCGAACCCAGCGACACGACGTTGGCCATTTCTCGCCGCGGCCGCGCTCGCGCGAATTCTGATTGGTCCCCGCGCGAAGCGGTCCGATGAGAAAAAAGTTTGTGTTGCTCCGTGTGCGCCAAAGCCGGGAGAATACGCGCCCAGAGCGCGCTCGAGAGCTCTCGTTTACGCGTGCACGATATACGGCGAGCATCATGCGAAATGGAATTGCAGCAAAAATGCAGCGAGAGGTTAGGCTTTTCAAAGTCGAGAGTTATAACGAGCGTATTCACCCCAGTAAGCAAAAAATAATTTACTCAACGTTATTACAATGATATATTTTATAACGTTTTCAAATATGTATTTTTTAATGTAATTAGCAAATATGTAATTAGTCCGTTTTCTACCTGAATTTGTAATTCTTAATGTTGTGTTTACAACGTTTCTCTTCAACGTTGTTTCTTTCTTACTGGGAAGTAATATCGCAAAAACATTAAGAATAATATTTCTACACCGTGTTCTTAATTTTTAGAAATATTATATTATTAAGTAACAGTTTCAAAACATTTATAAAATATTATCAATTAACAGTTCCAAAACATTTATAAAATATTATGTCAAAATGTTTATAAAATCTATATAAAATCTACATAAAATCAATATTTTAAAAGAAAGATTTAATGTTTCTTGCTTATTGGGACCCCTTCCAAAGAAGCCTTGCCTTATTTGCCGCACGTTTACTTCTTGTTCGTATTTAATGGTCCGGGCAAACATAGAGTTTCGCACACATGGTCAAACTGCACGTTCACGAATGTTAGCGAGCGTATATACGTACGCGATGACGTATTAGCGGCGAACGTTATGTAAGATTGAATATTTGCGAACGCACTGCGGTTAATTTCACGAAATTTTAAAATCGGGAATACGACGAATGTGCGCCTATATCGGCACAAACCTTGCCATGCTATTCATTATCGGTATGATTTTCGTGCACTTGTGCTCTTTTGCATATCGTGAACACGCCGCTACGTTTACGAACGAATTTGAGCGAAATGCGAGAACATTCGCAAAGAAGCGTAATTTTGCCGCGTATTCTCAATGTTCCCACAAATATGGAAATCCATTTTATAATTTTTTTATAACATACTTAGCTTTTTATCGCAACAGCATCTATTACCGACCGATGCAAACCAAGCACATTACCGTTTTCTAATCGCAAAGAAGCTATAATAGTCGTACGAAAAATGTTTGCGCGATGCACTTGTGTGAATCGTTAAAATCTCAAAAGATCTCATATAATGTACGCACTGATTCATTGTTCGGAGCCGTTAACTACCGGTATTTTTTTGTTTCGGAGTAAATAAAAATTTACAAGTTCGTCGATCGAAAAAAAAGAAATATGTAATTATCGCAGAGGAAAAAAAGATTTCTCCAAACGATCTCTTTTTCTCTCGTGTGACTCTGCATCGTATACTATAATATCCTACATGTTAGACATCGAGAGAAAAAAAGAAAAAAAGTGCATCGATGCATCTATTCGATTACCTCGTGCAGAAGAAATAAAGTGATATGGTTCTGTATAAACCGTAAAAAGAAGACAGAGACAGAACAAAGGAAAGAAAGACGGAGAATGGACCCTAACAGCACACATGTTCAAAAGATGTTCAGAGGACATTCAGAGGATGTAAAGTATCCTCTGGATGTCCTCTGAACATCTTTTGAACATATGTGCTGTTAGGGGAGTAATGTATTCATGATAAAAGGTGCATGTGTACCTGTGCTGAATTCGTACTCCTCACCGGTATTAATTTAGTAGATTCGTTGCTTCAATGACGAAGAAACACCAATTGCAATGGCAACACAAGAAAATAGTCAGGATCTCCGGCCAGGTGTCATAAAATTCATAATTAATTGGCACGTCACAGTTTTTCCACGAAGAAAACGTTTCTCCGTACTTCAGGTTGACTTATGGTGGTAATGGCAACGGTAGCGACGGCGGTGGCGGCGTCGGCGGTGGCGACGACGGTGGCGATGGCGATGGCGGTAATGGTGATGATGGCAATGGCGGTGGCGGTGACGGTGGTGGAGGTGGCGGTGAAGGTGGCAGTGGAGGTGGCGGTGGCGGTGGCAGTGGCAGCGGTAGTAATGGTGATGGTGATAGTGGTAGTAGTGATAGCGGTGACAGTGGCGATGGTGGTGGTGATCTTGGTGATAGTGATGGTGGTGGTGGTGGGTGTGGTGGTGATGGTGTTGATGGTGGCGGAGGTGGTGGTGACGGTGGTGATGACGATGGCAGTGGCGGTAACGGTGACAGTGACGGTGACGTTGACGGTGACGATGATGACGATGGCAATAACGGCGATGATGACGGTACAGGTACAGGTAGAGATAAAGGTAGCGGAGGTGCTGGCAATGATTATGATAGCGGTGGCGGCAACAGTGGCGCTGACAGTGACGGTGACGCTGACGATGACGGTAACGGTGGCGGTGGCGGTGGCGGTGGCGGTAGCGGTAACGGTAGCGGTGGCGGTGGCGGTGGCGGTGGCGGTGGCGGTGGCGGTGGCGGTGGCGGGGCGGTGGCGGTGGCGGTGGCGGTGGCGGTGGCGGTGGCGGTGGCGGTGGCGGTGGCGGTGGCGGTGACGGCGGCGA